>SJYC01062146.1:0-21426 GCA_006408675.1 Madoqua kirkii
GTGGGTTCGATCCCTGGGTCAGGAAGATCCCCTGGAGAAGGAAATGGCAACCCGTTCTAGTATTCTTGCCTGGAGAATCCCATGGACAGAGGAACCTGGTGGGTTACAGTCCATGGGGTTGCAAAGAGTTGGACACGACTGAGTACACACACTCTATACACCCTGGGTAACCTTAGGATGAAGATAGTCAAAGGGATTAGAAATTTGAAATTTTTGGCCCTACCCTCCAACCTCTTCATCTTCTGAATATCTGTGACCCTCCCCAAATTTATATGTTTAAATCTTTTTTTTTTTTTTTTAAATTGCCATCCCTGGGGTATACCTCTGCTTCCCTGGTGGCTCAGAGGTTAAAGCACCTACCTCCAGTGCGGGAGACTCAGGTTCAGTCCCTGGGTCGGGAAGATCCCCTGGAGAAGGAAATGGCAATCCACTCCAGTATTCTTGCCTGGAGAATCCCATGGACAGAGAAGCCTAGTAGGTTACAGTCCACGGGGTCGCAAAGAGTCGGACACCACTGAGCAACTTCACCTTCACCTTCACCCTGGGGTATACACCATGTTATATATTCCTCACCCCTTAGTGCAGGTGGGACTTGTGAACATGATGGAAGAGAAAGAGTTTTCCCTGGTTTCTCAGATGGTAAAAGCTCTGTCTACAGTGGGGGAGACCTGGGTTTGATCCCTGGGTGGGGAAGATTCCCCAGAGAAGGAAATGGCAACCCACTCCAGTACTCTTGCCTAGAAAATCCCATGGACGGAGGAGCCTGGTGTCCGTGGGGTCACAAAGAATCAGACATGACTGAGCGGCTTCACTTTCACTTTCAATAAGTTGGCTTTTGGCTAATTAAAATGGATGTTAGCTTGGTCAGGCCTGATCAAATTCAGTGAGCCCTTGAAAATTCAAATTGAGAAAACTTTGAAATGAGATATTTGAAGCTCTATTTTTGACCTTGTAGTAGCAAACTACCATCTTCCTCACATGGCAGGAAATAGTAAGTGGCCTCTAAGAGATGAAGGCCTCTTTCCTTTTATCACAAAGAACTGAATTCTGCTAACAACCAGTGGGTTTGAAAGAGGACCCTGAACCTCAGATTAGATTGCTGTCCTGGCTGACACTTTGACTGCAACCTTGGTAAAGGTCGAATGTGGTAGTATCAGTAGGTGGGGTCTTTTGGAGGTGATTAGGTCATGAGGGTGCAGCCCTCATGAATGGGGTTAGTGCCTTTATCAAACAGATTCCTCAGAACACCTCAGCCTAGTCTGCCACGTGAGGCTACAACAGTCTATGACCCAGAAGAGGGTCCTCACCTAGCTCAGCTGGTATCCCAATCTTGGGCTTTCTGACTTCCGGAACTGTGAGAAATGAATGTCTAAGCCACCCAGTCTGTGGTATTTTGTTATTGCAGCTTGAATGGATTAAGACAGTATCCTTAATCCTTATTTCCCTGCTAGATAGTATCTTCCTTAAAATACCCAATATTATCTAGAGAGTGTAGAAAGAAGTAGAGAGTTAGAGCGATTAGATTTGAAGCCTGATTTTGGAACTGATGTAGTACAGGAACGAACATAGTGCCTAACAATGTTTGACATACAGTAGTGGGCGGCCATTCCCTTCTCCAGAGGATCTTCCCCAGGATCGAACCTGGGTCTCCCATACTGCACGCAGATTCTTTACCATCTGAGCCACCAGGGAAGCCCCAGTGTGTTTGTGTGTGTGTCTCTGTGTGTATGTGTGTCTGTGTTTGTTCATTCTGAGTTGCTTACTTCATCTTAAAGATGAACTAAGAAACTAACATTCTTCACATAGCAGAAGTAGTCAGGATAAATAATGAGATAATAAGTGGAAATTTTCTTTTTAGATTCTCAATCCTCCTGTAGAGAACATTTATATTATCTATAAAAATGATAGACCTAATCACCTCCAAAAGACCCCACCTACTGATACCACCACCTTTGACATTTACCAAGGTTGCAATCATAAAAGTGTCAGCCAGGACAGCAATCTAATCTGAGGTTCAGGGTCCTCTTTCAAACCCACTGGTTGTTAGCAGAATTCAGTTCTTTGTGATAAAAGGAAAGAGGCCTTCATCTCTTAGAGGCTACTTACTATTTCCTTGCATCTCACTGTTACAATACTATTTGTAGATCCAAATTATCCAGTATGTCATTGTTCACTAGTTACATAACAATTATTTAAAACAAAAAACACCTTATGATTTCCTGTGTGGAATAATGACATCTGGCTCTGAAATTGAGAAGTAAATGGGAAGGAGAGGTTTTACAGAAAATGAAACAGGTTCACAGGACTCTCATAATTCATTTCAAGGTCATGTTCCCTTTAAGAAGAAGAGACAATGTGGTAACTTTCTTGTTTAAAATTCACCAAATAACCAGTATCAGTCATCTCCTTAGAACACAGTTTAGCATTCTGGCCAGAATTCAACATCTGGTCTGAAGCACAGACTGTGGATGGTAACTGAGAACTAATCTGCCTATTACTATTTATAACAAGATACATTGATTGCTTCATTTATTTTCTCAGGGATTTAAAACTCAACTGTAGAGTTTCATAAGCCAGAAGCACATATTTCTTGGATTAAATACACCCTGAAAGGGAATAACAGCATGATAGCCCAAGCTCTTTTGCCTAGAAAAACCATTGTTGACAAACACAGTGTAGAAATAGAAAAATACGTACCATGTTTTGCTTGGGTCTTGACTTCGTTCTTGTGGCCAAATTCTGCATAAGTATGTGAGGTTTTGAGAAGTTCGTTGCATTGTTTTAACCTAAATTAAGCCCCCAAACCTATATTGAATACTGACATTGTACAAACTGTACTACTTTTCTTGCATTTTACATGTCCTCCCTAGATTATAGCCACAATAATTTATTTATTATTACTTCTAATTATTTATTTTGGCTGTACTGGGCCTTTGTTGCAGTGCTCGATCTTTCTCTAGTTGAGGTGATAGAGGAGGGGGCGGCTTCTCTAGTTGTGAGGCAGGCCAAATGGAATCTTAATTCCTTGACCAAGGATCGAACTTGCATTCCGTGCATTGGAAGGCTGATTCTTAACCATTGGACCACCAGGAAGTCCCAAGATAAATCATTGAAAGCAAAAGGGACTTAGGGTAATGTGGGTTTAGTCTTCAAAATATTTTTATTTTTTACAACATGGTGCCATCTTATTGATGTGATGTCCCTATACCCCACCTGAAAGAACAATGTGAACTTTTGGGGTCACCTACACAGGATCCAAAGAAATGATACCTTGATAAACGACACAACAGATACGTGTTTCGAAGGAATTCCAAAAGCACTGTCTCAACAGTTAGATGTTTCATATATCAATACATTTTTTTTAATATCTTTACTCTTCCCACAAAAGTGCCAGGTATGAAATTCACCCCCAGAACCTCTGTTCTAGTGCATTCTGTGTACATATTTCATCATCCTTCCCTCACAGACCAGCTGATGATTCTTCTGCTATACACTACAACGCCTACTCTATCACAAGCTACAAAAAAGCCCAAATTGTCATTCCGCTGGCACACAGCCCTGTGGTCTTAGCCTAATGTTCTGAGAAATGATTTCCTAGAAGCAATTTAAAATAAATGTTCAGGACTTCTCCCCATATGTTGTCTATTTTTCAGCCTTTCAAGCCATCATTCTATTACAGTATAGCAACTTCTCTGTAACCTTTTTGGGTAAAAAGCAAGTTGAGAGCTGCTCCTAAAGGTGCTGAGAATGATGATATTAGCTGGAGGGTTCTTCATCCACATGCTGATTCCCAACCTTGGCTATACATTGAACTCCCAGTGTCCAGGCTGTGCCCCTGGCCAGTTAAATCAGCGGAGTACTTCTGGGGTGGACCCCAAACCTCAGTGATTCCAAAGCATAGCCAACATTGAGAACCGCTGAGCTAGATAAAGAACTGGTTTACCAACTGCTAGTCAATAGCTTTTCTAGTTGGTCTGTTACCATATTTCCTGGTTGGACTTGACATTTGGAGGTTCAGATGTGTCTTTGCTCTTACATTTCAGTGTTGACCCCACACATCTGGAACATTAGTCTGGTTCATGAATGTTCATTCCTGGATTCCCAGTGCATTTGTACCGACTGACCAGTCTGGGCCTGGAGCGAGCAGGGAGAGATTTCTAGTTCTCCTTTAGATATATTTTCTCCTCTTCTTCTATATTTAAAAGTTTCATAAAATTTTAAAACTCTATAAAATTGCTTTTATATTTTAAAACAAGGTGAGGGGACACCCAAACTCCCTTTTCTATCTAAACTCACTGGGTAATCTCATTCAATCACTTGACTTTAGATACTCTCTATCCGCTGCTGTGTGCATGCTAAATCACTCCGACTCTTTGTGACCCAATGGACTGTAGTCTGCCAGGCTCCTCTGTCCATGGGATTCTCTAGGCAAGAATACTGGAGTGGATTTCCATGCCTTTCTCAGGGGATCTTTCTACTGATGAGTTCCAAATTTATATCTTTGGTTTGGGAATATCTCTCTTGAACTCTCAGCTGGTAAAGAATCCACCTGCAATGTGGGAGGTCTGGGTTCAATCCCTGGGTTGGGAAGATCCTCTGGAGAAGGGAAAGGCTACCCACTCCAATATTCTGGCCTGGAGAATTCCATGGACTGTTTAGTCCATGGGGTTGCAAAGAGTCAGTCATGACTGAGTGAGTTTCACAAGCAAGCTCTTGAACTCACACTTGGATTTCAATAAGTTTCTCTACTTGGATATCAAGTAGGCTTTTAAAACTTAACAAGTCTGAAAGTGAGCTCATGTCTCTCTCACAGCCTTCCCAAAATCAGTTGATGGCAACTCCATCCTTCCATCCAATAATGCCAAAAAACTTTATATCATCTTGAATCCTTTCTGCATTACTTACATCCAGTCTTTTCTTCTTAATCCTACTTTCCATCTATTCTTGCCTGGAAAACTCCCATGCACAGAGGTGCCTGGCAAGCTTTAGTCCATGGGTTGCAAAGAGTCAGTCATGACTGAGTGAGTTTCACAAGCAAGCTCTTGAACTCACACTTGGATTTCAATAAGTTTCTCTACTTGGATATCAAGTAGGCTTTTAAAACTTAACAAGTCTGAAAGTGAGCTCATGTCTCTCTCACAGCCTTCCCAAAATCAGTTGATGGCAACTCCATCCTTCCATCCAATAATGCCAAAAAACTTTATATCATCTTGAATCCTTTCTGCATTACTTACATCCAGTCTTTTCTTCTTAATCCTACTTTCCAAATCATGTTCATTATACTTTTAAGACATATCCCAGAATCTTGCCATTTCTCATGACCCTTATTATGGCTATTGTGCTGGCCCAAGCCACCATCATTTCTCATCTCAATTATTGCAATAGCTTCTCAACTCACCTTCTTGCTTCCATCCTTGATTTCCTTCAGTCTATCCTAAATAATCATTGGAAGCCTTCTTGGAGGTTAGCTGCCACAGTATGCTCATGGGTCCCCAAAGACTCATCTCTCTCCAACATGCACAATACACCCACCTTTTTCAACCCCCCCTATAAGTCTCATCCCATTACAGCACCAGCTCAAATCTAGAATTTGTCATCTAAATCAGGTCTGATACAGCTGAGGTTCCTTACATGTGTCTGAAGTAAAGGGACAAGTATCTTTCCCCAGTATATCCAATATGATACTCTGGTACCCCTGGGCTATAGCCACTCTGCACTGCAGTGAGGCACAGATTGCTACTCCCTTGATAAGGACTCAAGCCTTCTTATTCATCTGTTTTTATTTCTGGCTGTGCTGGGTCTTTCTTGCTGCACGTGGGCTTTCTCTAGTTGGGGCGAGCAGGGGCCACTCTTCCTTGGAACGTGTGGGCTTCTCACTGCAGTGGCTTTTTCTGCTGTGGTCATGGGCTCGAGGGCCTGTAGGCTCGGTAGCTGTGGTGCAGGGGCTTCGATGCTCCGTGGCAGGTGGTCTTCCTGGATCTGGGATCGAACCCATGGCCCTTGCATGAACAGGCAGATTCTTAGCCACGGGGCCACCAGGGAAGTCCAGGACTGACTCTTCATGGCATTTGGTTACATGTGGCGCTTTAAGTTCGGTCCTTTTAGTTACCTTTTCCCCAGGAAAGGTAGCCCAGGTGTACAGCTGTGAAGTTTTCTCAGCCCAATTCCTGTCAGTATAAGACTTTTTTTCATTTTTAAAATATACATCTATTTCAGTCCAGACTGTGGATCGAACCCATGGCCCTTGCATGAACAGGCAGATCCTTAGCCACGGGGCCACCAGGGAAGTCCAGGACTAACTCTTCATGGCATTTGGTTACATGTGGCGCGTTAAGTTCGGTCCTTTGAGTTACCTTTCCCCCAGGAAAGGTAGCCCAGGTGTACAGCTGTGAAGTTTTCTCAGCCCAATTCCTGTCAGTATAAGACTTTTTTTCATTTTTAAAATATACATCTATTTCAGTCCAGACTGGTGGTGTTTCTACAAATACAATTCTCTTAAAATGTCTGAAGGTTTTTTTTTTTTTTTTAAAGAATCTTATTTGGATTTATTCCATTGGACAAAAAGCACCACCGTGGCTTTTTGTCCTGAAGGACAAATTTTGAAGGTCAGCACTCTGAGTTTCTGAAAGTTTCTGTTCTTGGACTAAATGATTTCCTGAGGTATTTATAACCTTAGGTCATTCTGATGTCTTAACAAAACAATTAACAGCTGCTCTCTCAGCTTCCTCTTCATTAGGTTTTCAGGATGGTGCGCTGATCTGATCCCTTCAACTCATTTCTTAAACTTAGCCTAGTTTGCTGTTTGAGAGGGTACTTCCAAAACCAGTAAGCCCTGGCTCCTTTTTGTTTAATAACCCTTCATTGAGGCTCTCTCTCTCTCCTCTCATATTTTTGTCTCAGATGGTAAAGAATCTGCCTGCAATGCAGGAGACCCAGGTTCTATCCCTGAGTTGGGAAGATCCCCTGGAGAAGGTAATGGCAACCCACTCTAGTACTGTTGCACAGAGAATCCCATGGACAGAAGAGCCTGGCGGGCTATAGTCCATGGGGTTGCAAAGGGTCAGGTGTGACTGAGAGACTAACACTTTCACTTTCTCATATTTTATTATAAGCAGCAAGAATATATTAGGCAGGATCTTCAACATTCTGCCTGGAAATTTCCTTAGCTAGACTGCTCAATTTATTGAGTATATTTCCTGCTGCCCACATTACCATAGCTAACAATGTTGCTAAACTGTCTACCAGTGCACAGGAAACATCCCTTATTCTCCAGTTGCTGATAACATTTTCCCTTGTCTTTCATTGGCAGCGTCTTTACAGGGTAATAGGCTTCCAATAACAGTCTTTTTAATGGTCCTAAACTTCACCATCTTTTTTCTAAAAGTCTTTTCAGCTACTGCTGTCTTTTTCCAAAGCCAAGCCCATATTCTCATCTTTTGTTAAATTGCACCATACTTCCAAGTATTAAAATCTATATTAATTGCCTACTGCTACATTATATTTTATCCCAAATTTGGGGTAGGAAGCAAGAATTACTGCAGGCCATCTTGAAATCTGACTACCATAGTTCTTAACAATACCTAACACAGTACATATCTTATTTTTGTTAGTTGTCCATCTAGAATGATGCTTCCTCGGTGGCTCAGTGGTAAAGAATCTGCCTGCAGTGCAGGAGACACTGGAGACTTGGTTTCAGTCCCTGGGTCAGGAAGATCCCCTGGAGGAGGGCCCGACACCCCACTCCAGTATTCTTGCCTGAAGAATTCCATGGACAGAGGAGCCTGGTGGGCTATAGTCCATAGGGTCTGAAAGAGTCAGACACGACTGAAGCAGTTGAGTCCACATGACCACATGGACCTAGAATGAAAGGCTTTTCTAGAATGGCAGGGCTTTTCAATGGATTGATTCACTGCTGTAACCCCAATACCTGGTATACACTAGATACTCAAGAAATAAGTTTTGAATGACTGAATTAAGACTAAATTTCTTGGCCACTCTTACAAGTGAGCTTGACTGTTAACTAAATTTGACCTGAATGATGTGTGAGCAAAAGTGATGAGTGCGGTCTCTGGGTTGTACACTTGAAAGGAATGGACTTGTCCTCTGATTTCCTTTTCTCCCTCCTCGCTGGCTGGATTATTTATGCATTAGATGCACATAAGGGAAACACTCTAGAGAAGGAAGAGCAACACCATAGGAGCCTAGGCCTTTGGCGTCGTAGAATTACTATCCTGGCCGCAGCCTGCGTATGCCAGAACTGGTACCTAGCTGCACATTTCTAAGCTGTTTAAACCACAGTTAATTTGAGTCTCTACTATTGCAGCTGCACCTAAAGTTTATTCAGTCTAAGTTACATGGGGGGACGGGGAGAGGCTTGATAGAAATATAGTGATGATTGCAAATGGCCTGAGGGAGTAATACAATGGCTAACTAGTATCTTGCTGTTTATCACTAAGTCACTTAAGACTCTTAGCAACCCCATAAATTGCAACCTGCCAGCCTCCTCTGTCCATTAAGATTTTCCAGGCAAGAATACTGAAGAGGGTTGTCATTTCCTTCTCCAGAGGATCTTCCCGACCTAGGGATTGAACCCACATCTCCTATATTGCAGGCGGATTCTCTACCGCTGAGCCACCAGGGAGGCCAACTAGCTCATATTTTGATAAATATAGACCCCCTATTATATGGCAGTACCCTGGAGAAATTTACTATAATTTGTTAATCTATTGTTGATAGACTTGTGAGCAGTTTCTAGTTTTCTACTCCCCTGAAAGATCCTCATATAAACATTCTTGCACATGGCTTAAGAGAGCTCATGTGCAGTAGGATGGCTGGATATGAAAGTATTCAGCCTTAGAAGATTCTGCCAAACAGTTTTCCAAACAGGTTGCAATACTAATTTACACGCCCATTAGCTGAGCATGAGACTTCCAGTTGTTTCACATCCTTGTTCACAATAGTTTTTCTCTTCAATTTTAGCCCTTCTATTGTGTGCATGGAGGTATATCATTGTAATTTCAATTTGCATTTTCCCCAAGACAAATGAAGTAGAGCTCCTTTTCATTTGTTAGGTATTTGGATATCTTCTTTTGTATAAAGTGTTTATTCAAGTATATTGCCCAGTTTGTTTTAGTTTTGGGGTTTAAAAAAATGATCACTGCATTTATTTATTGAGTATACTAGGTTGGATACATGGTGGTAGTAAGCACTGTTGTTGTTTAGTCACTAAGTCATTTGACTCTTTTGTGACCCCATGGACTGCAGTGCGCCAGGCTCCTCTGTCCATGGGATTTCGCTGGCAGGAAAACTGAAGTGAGTTTCCATGTCCTTCTCCAGGGGATTATCCCAACCCAGGGATCGAACCTGTGTCTCCTGTATTGGCAGGCAGATTCTTTACCACTGAGCCACCAGCTGCTGCTGCTGCTGCTAAGTCCCTTCAGTCATGTCCGACTCTGTGCGACCCCATAGACAGCAGGCCACCAGGCTCCCCCATCCCTGGGATTCTCCAGGCAAGAACACTGAGCCACCAGGGAAGCCACCTAATGTATACAACAACACTATTTAGTTGGTCTTATGACTCTTATTTGGAGAAGGCAATGGCACCCCACTCCAGTACTCTTGCCTGGAAAATCCCATGGATGGAGGAGCCTGGTAGGCTGCAGTCCATGGGGTCGCTAAGAGTCAGACACGACTGAAGTGACTTAGCAGCAGCAGCAGCAGATGACTCTTATTCCGGAGAAGGAAATGGCAACCCACTCCAGTATTCTTGCTTAGAGAATCCCCTGTGCAGAGGACCCTCATGGGCTGCTGTCCATGGGGTCGAAAAGAGTCAGTCACGACTGAAGGGACTTAACATGCATGCATGCATTGGAGAAGGAAATGGCAACTCCAGTTGGATACTGGATACTCTAGTATCCTTGCCTGGAGAGGAGCCTGGTGGGCTGCCGTCTGTGGTGTCACACAGAGTTGGACACGACTGAAGTGACTTAGCAGCAGCAGCATGACTCTTATTCCCATTTAACCGTTGAAGAAATGAAGCCTCTGGATATTCAGTAATTCACCAAAACGTCTCAGCTGTAAATGGTGGAGCCAAGATCTAAACACAGATCCATAGTCTAAAGTTTGAATAGCAAACCTTGGTAGACAATATAGGAAGCACTCCCTTTTCTGGGGTTACATGTAACTTTATCATCTTAACCATTTTCAGGAATTGTCTTACTAGTACCTCCAGGAAAGGAGCCACCTAGTTGGGCTGCTGAGGTCCGCTCAGAAGAGTCTTCAACTTCAACTTGTGTGGTATGACTATGGGGAAGCCAACGGCAAGTCTGCAAGTCACACTCCTGGAATTACTGAAAGGCCATGGGAATTTCTAATATGACTCCTTCTTCAAGTCAAGTCAAACAGGAGAACCCTAGGTTTTATCCATAGACATGAAACTCTTGTCAGCTTCCAGAGGTATTAGGGAATAGAACAGTGTCACAAAATGTCCATGAAGTGCCCAGTGTCTTCCAGTTATGCCAACAGAGTTTCAGCTCCATTGAGGACTCCACGTCTGTGCCAGGCATTTATATGTTGGTGAGTAAAAGTATATATTGCTTTATTTCTATTCTGAAAGGGATTTCAAGATAAAACATACTGAGGATATAGCTCTGTAATGTTTTAGCAATTGAAAGCCAAGAACTGTGGGAACTGAAGTTAAGAACTCTATGAGGACAAATTTAAGTATTATTAGAAAACATATATAAAGCTCTTGCATTGACAGCTCAGAAAAGTAACTTCCATTTATATGGCGTCAAGGGGCAATTTATGAATCACTTTCATATGTTATCTCATTTGGTCCTCGCAAACCCCAAAGGTAGATCAGACAGGCGGTATTATGATGATTCATATTTCCATCTTACAAATGAAGCAGCCCAAGTTCAGAGAGTTTTAGTGGTTGCCTGAGGTCAAAAACTCTCAAATGGCACTGCCAGGTCTCAAGGTCAAATCTTTTGCCTAACCTCCCCTTGCCCCCCCCCACCCCCCACGTCTCTAGCAACACACATTCTCTTATTGACTTGGCCATATTCACAAAGGACTGTGAATGCTCCCAAAAGAGTTGGCTGAGAGTTAACACCTCGCAACAATTAGGAGTTCCCAAAGAAGGGGCACCTGTGGAAAAAGCACAGTCGCTGGGTAGAAAACTGACGTGCTCTGTAGAGTTTCTGTTTGATTCATCTATCACAGCTAAAGAACCGGTTCGGAGGAATCTCCCAAGCCACTGACGGAGTCTTCAGAAGTTTTTCCAAAGTTAAGGGAGATTCCTTTCTCCTTGCAGCCAGTAGAGGTCTTTTTTTTTTTTTTAAGATTTATTTATTTTATTTTGGGCTGTGCTGAGCCTCTGTTGCCGCTCTCAGTCTTTCTCTCCTTGCAGTGAGTAGCGATACTCTAGCTGTGGTGCGAGCGCTCCTCGTTGCTGTGGCTTCTCTTGTTGCAGAGGATGGGCTCTAGATCACCTGGGCTCAATAGTTAATGGTGCACAGGCTTGGTTTCCTCGTGGCATGTGGGGTCTTCCCAGACCAGGGATTGAACCTACATCCCTTGCAAGGGCAGGCAGATTCCCAACCACCAGACCACCACAGAGGCTCCAGCAGAAGTCCTGTGACAGCTACCACACAGTGTTAGAACCCAGAGAGGGGAGCGATTGTGCATTCCTCAGATTCAAACGGACAAACAAATTCAGCCACCTTCCAGAAGACAGGAAATAGCATCGGAAACACGTTTCTACAGTTCCTATTTTCCCAAGGGACAGGACACATTGTCAACAGAAAAACAGAGGGAGAAAATGTACATCTTTCCATTCTTAAGTAGAAGTCTTTGTGCTATGCTATAAATATTTAAACGCTGTTAAAGAAAAGGAATTTGAGCTAAAATGAGCATGTTTTGCTGCAAATTTGTCATGTTGCATAAAGGACTGCCATGATATAGATCATTTGATCATGTAATTATAGAGAGGCATATTGAAGTGTTAAGGCTTCTATTAATGTTTATTCTGATAGGTTTAGAATCTTTGACACAACTGTTTTGGAAAAATAATTTATAGCTGCTCTCTGGGAAATTATAATAATTGAGAAGTGTTCCAAGTTTTGAACTTTGTCAAAAATATATTTTGTCACAATCATCTTTCAAAATGTAAAAAGCTAGACTTGGACTCAGAAGACCTTAATCAAGTTCTGGTTCTGCCATGGATTTGTTACATAATGCTGACATTCACTTCACCTCTCTAACTTTCTGTTTCCTAAAATAAGGTGGTAGTTAGATAATCTCAGACTTGGAGGTGGAATAACAAGGTTCTGTCTGTTCCCCACCATAGCATCTGGGGTTGACAGAGTAGATGGTATATGCTTAACATTAGATAAAGATTTCTTCTAAGAATTTAAGGTGACTTATTACTGCAGCATCCCATGATGTTATGCTACAAATTTGAAGAATTTCTAATGAATATGAAATTGTCATGATATAAATATGCTCATTCTTTCTCACAGTCACACACACACACACACGTAAAATGAGGTTATGCCAAGAATTAAGTGTTTCATGTAGTTCCTTTGTTACAAGAGAAAAAAAAAAAACCTTTAAAGTAACTGTCGTCCTAAATCTATTGGGTTAATCTAACTTTTCACTGTAGAATCAAATTTAAGGAAGCAGGACTTTTTTAGAATTTTCAGACTATTTTCATGGGACACTTGAAACTGAACGTTCTCAGTCAGGTCTGACTCTTTGTGACCCCATGCACAATACAGTCCATGGAATTTTCCAGGCCAGAATACTAGAGTGGGGGGTGGGTAGCCTTTCCCTTCTCCAGGGGATCTTCCCAACCCAGGGACTGAACTGGGATCTCCTGTATCACAGGCAGTTCTTTACCAGCTGAGCCACAGGAGAAGCCCTTCATGGGACACTTAATGACAAGAAAAAGCCAAGTCAATGTATTTCTATTTGGGGTTCTCTGGTGGTTCATCAGTAAAGAATCCGCCTGCAATGCAGGAGACCCAGGTTCCATCCCTGAGTTAGGAAGATATCCTGAGGAAGGAAACGGAAACCCATCCACTCCAGGACTCTTGCCTGAAGAATTCCATGGACAGACCATGAGGTCAGACGTGACCAAGTGACTAACACTTTCACTTTAGCGACTAAACAACAACAGTGTATATCTATTTATTTATTCACACTAATGAAGGAATATCTAAGGCAACTGATTTAAAAATCAGATACATTTTTATGTATTTCCATTTATTTCCTCAGAAAATAAAGACACACCTGGATATTTTAACATTAGACCAAATTGGTGAAGGTTCTTTTTGCTGCAATCTTTGCTCATGGTGCTGGCTAAACCTGCTCATTGAGCCCTGAATTGCCATTTCTCAACAATGTCTCATTTAAACAGCATTTTCCTTTGCACAGCTTTTTGGAATCCTCCTCTTTTCCCTCAGCGTCCCTCTTCTCTCATCAAAATATCTTTTGCTCAGATTAAACTCCTTTACCTAAAGGAATGAATAATGATTGTTTCCTGGAGGCAGTTCTATTTTAAAAGAAAACCATTTCCTAAACAAATCTCTAATTGGCCACATTTCAGGCAATTTATCTATCTCACTAGGCTTCAGCTATTCCCCCGGTCCCCGTCCCTTAAAACAAGGGTCCCCATCCTCCAGGATCTAATGCCTGATGATCTGAGGTAGAGTTGATGTAATAATAATAAAATGCACAGTAAATGTAACGTGCTTCAGTTCAGTTCATTCGCTCAGTCATGTCCGGCTCTTTGCGACCCCACGGACTGTAACCTACTAGGCTTCTCTGTCCATGGCGTTCTCCAGGCAAGAAGACTGGAGTGGATTGCCACTTCCTTCTCCAGGGGATCTTCCCAACCCAGGGATCGAACCCAGGTCTCCCACATTGGAGCAGACACTTTAACCTCTGAGCCACCAGGGAAGCGTTGCTATTGTTATTACAATCATACAGAATGGCCTGCCCCAGAATCCTGCCCCTCTGGCTGACTGTTAAACTAAGTGCCTTTGTTCAGGACTCTGTCCACCTATACATCCCCTGCCTGATGCTTGCCTGTTCTGGGAGATGTTTGCAAGATTAACAACGGCCTTTTTACTTTGCTTCCTCACCTCCCCCGCCACCTCTGATCTATAAAAGAGCTGGGCATCCAGACCCCCCAATAAGACGGTTATTTTGAGGCACTAGTCTGCCATCTTCTCAGTCAGCTGGTTTACAGAATAAAGTAGTTTTCCTTGCCTCAACACCTGGTCTCTTTCATCGGCCTCTTGTGTGGCGAGCAGAGTGAGCGTGGACTGGCAACAATCCGTGGGTTGCAAAGAGTCCGACATGACTGAGTGACTAACACACTAAGGTGAGACAGTGGGTGTAAGGCGGTAGATGACTCCCTCTTAAGCACCCTGAAGTAGCTTGTAGATGTCTATTGTAATCACAAATCATATTCACATTTTTAAAAAACACTTTGAGAATGCAGCCAAGAGTAGTGAATATTAATAGAATAAGCAATTTAGATTTTGACCATTATCTTCTATTTCTATCTTATGTTTGAAACATGGGTGTGTTGCAGGTTGTGATGTAAAATAAACATGGTCAACTAAGTGCATTCCTAAAGTCAGTTTTACTATTACCTTTAACAGAACTGGTTTTCCCCTAATGGGCTTTCCCTTACTCAAAATTTGAATGTAATTTAACCACCAAAAGCAACCGCTTTCACTTCTGAAACAAAAGCTCCTGTGGTGTTTTCCCAGGGGAAGAGATTCTGAAGCTCATCACCTCCAGAAAGACCACCCAGATCCACGGTAAGCATGTCTCATCTTACGGGCACCTCCAGCCCACCCTGTTTCAAATCAAAGTCTCTTACCTTCCACCTGATTAATAATGAATGAAGTGGGTACCACTTACCCACTTACAAAGCCAAAACCTTAAAGTCACCATAGAATAGCAACCATTAGACTCTGGCTCTTTGTTGTTGCTTAGTCAGTAAATCGTCTCTAACTCTTGGGACCCCATGAATTGTAGCCCATCAGGCTCCTCTGCCCACGGGATTTCCCAGACAAGAATACAGGTGTGGGTTGTTCTTTCCTTTTCCTAATTTATTAATTTTTAATGGAGGATAATTGCTTTACAATGTTGTCTTGGTTTCTGCCATACGTCAACAAGAATCAACCATAGGTATCCATACGTCCTCTCCCTCTTGAATCTTCTTCCCATCTCCCACCCCATCCTACCCCTTGAGGTTGTCACAGAGCGCCGGGTTGAGCTCCCTGTGTTATACAGCGAGTTCCCACTGGCTATCATTTTACATACAGTAATGTATATATTTCAATGTTACTCTCTCAATTCATTCCACCCTCTCCTTCCCTCATTATGTCCACAAATCTGTTCTTTATGTCTGTATCTCTATTGCTGCCCTGCAAATAGATTCATCAGTACCGTTTCTCTAGATTCCATGTGTATGCATTAATAGATGATATTTTTCTCTTTCTGACTTACTTCATTCTATATAACAGGCTCTAAGGTGAAGGTGAATTCGCTCAGTTGTGTCCGACTCTTTGCGACCCCGTGGACTGTAACCTACTAGGCTTCTCCGTCCATAGGATTCTCCAGGCAAGAATACTGGAGTGGATTGCCATTTCCTTCTCCAGGGGATCTTCCCAACCCAGGGATTTAACCCGGATCTCCCACATTGGAGGCAGACGCTTTAACCTCTGAGCCACCAGGGAAGCTCTAGGTTAATCCAACTCACTAGAACTGACTCGAATTTGTTCATTTTTATAGCTGAGTAATATATCTTTGTATATATGTACCACCACTTCTTTATCCATTCATCCGGCGATAGACTTTGAGGTGGCTTCCATGTCCTGGCTATTGTAAATGGTGCTGCAATGCACACTGGGGTATATGTGTCTTTAAGAATTGTGGTTTTCTCAGGTTATATGCCCAGTAGTGAGATTTCTGGGTCATATGGTAATTATATGCCTAGTTTTTAAAGAAATCTCCATACTGTTCTCCAAAGTGGCTGGATCAATTTACATTCCCACCAATAGTGCAAGAGGGTTGTCTTTTCTTCACATCCTCTCCAGTATTTGTCTATAAATTTTTTGATGAGGGCCATTCTGGCCACTGTGAGATGATACCATATTGTAGTTTTGCTTTGCATTTCTCTAATAATGAGTGGTGTTGAGCATCTTTTCATGTGTTTGTTGGCTCTCTGTATGTGCTCTTTGGAGAAATGCCTGTTTAGGTCTTCAGTCCATTTTTTGATTGGGTTGTTTGTTTTTCTGATATTGAGCTGCCTGAGCTGCTTGCATATTTTGGAGATTAATCCATTGCCAGTTGCTTCATTTGCGATTATTTTCTCCCATTCTGAGAGTTGTCTTTTCATCTTGTTTATGGTTTCCTTTGCTGTTCAAAAGCTTTTTCCTTGATCTATTGATGTTTGGGGCAGGATGATTTTCTGTGTGGGGAAGCCTGTCCTGTGCACTACAGGGTGTTTAGCAGCTTCCTTGGCCTCCACTAGATGCTAGCAGTCCCACCTTCAGCAACTTCCAGGCTCCACAATCATTACCTCTAGGCATTGCCAATGTCTGCAGGAGGCAAAAATCAACTCCATTTGAGAACCACTCATGTGGATTATTACAAATCCTCAAAATACTGCACAGGGTCCCACCCCAGACCTACTGAATCTCAGACACAAGGATTAGGGCCAGGAGTCTGTTTCAACACACCTTCCAGGTGGTTCTGATGCTCTCTGAAGTTCAAGAGCCCAGGTCTACTTGACAGACCTCTAACGCTGCAGGGTGGCCCAGAAGCCTTGGCTTCCTTTCCTGACAAGCACCTTGCCACTACCTTCTCTCCTGTCCCACTCCACCCACTGCCTGCCCTTCATTCAATTCTTGTTGGGGGCAGCATGAGGAACTCCGCCCATGGCAAAGGTCATGAGGAAGGGGACTTCGGCATACGCAAAGGCGTGACCAAGTCTCAGGAATTTCCCCTGCTCCCGAACATCTTACCCCAAAACCAGAGTCTGTCCTGTACTCTCACCTATGATGGGCTCTCCCCCATAACCGTTTCTCTCCGAGAAGGAGTAAATGTGCAGCTCCAAAGCAGTAAAAATTCCTGGGCGTGACTAGAGTGTTTCAACTTATGGGACTCCTCTTAAGGTTATCTAGCCTGCCTGTATAGGTTCCTCTGGCCACAACAGCCCTCCAACCATGAGAGGCATGAGATGTTTTTGACTTACTAAAGGCAAATTCTTGTGGGAAGTTAGAAATTATTAGTGTAGTGGGTTGGTTGGGAATTATATTGGTAAAGGGTTTCTTCATTTGTTGTGTCAATAATTGCTGCTAATTCCCTGCCCTAGGTGGGACAAGGGCGTCTCAGGTTAAGCCTCTCTGCAGACACATGATTGTTTACTACCTCTCAACCATAAACAGCACAGAGAGTTTTGGAGTATTTTGAGAGTCTTAATTAACATAGGGCTTTTTCTTGTGTTGAGTCAATGATTGCCGCCAGGCCTCCATATCCTTAGACACCTGGGAATATATTAATCAACCCATTTGGAATATAGAAAAGGAAATATAGTAGTTTTTGATGTTAGCAATACTAGACTTTTTGAGTTAATGAATTTTCTCTTTTGTTATAGATCACTGTACTTTGTTATAAATCACTGTGTCCTTGCTATGTAAAAATGTAACTTTATCACTATCTTAAGACTAAGTAATCTTAAGAGGAACATTGGTGAAAGGATTTTCATTTGTTGGGCTGATGTTTGCTGCTAAATCTCCATATTCCCTGCCCTCATAATAAATATAACTAGCATATGGGAGAAATACGTATTAACCTTTAAGCATATAGGAGAAATAAGTATTACACTTTAAGATTAATCATGTTAACCTTGGGTTAAATACATTCCTTTCTTGATTGTAACTCACTACACCCTCACCCTATAGGAATGCAACTTTATTTGGAGGGTGGTGCCTGGTTTAAGAAAAAACACACTTGGAAAAAATAAGTTTTCTGGTTATCAGAAAGAAAGAGTTGTAAATGTCAGCAGGCAGAAATGGCTTGAAGATGATGTAAAACCCCTAAAACCTTTTTTTTATGTAAAGCACCTGATTTTGATAAAGGTCAGAACTGCTGACCCCCTTGTGACTCTGTATTCGTCCCTATATGTAACAAAAGGTATATAAGAAAATCGGAAAAATAAAGAAATGGGATCAGTTCCTGAAAGACTGACTCCTCCATGTTGTTCATTCTTGCTTCCTGTTTTTCTGGCTGAATTCCCATCTGGAACATGGATGCTACTCCATGTAACCCAAGTTATTCAGCCTCTTTTTCTCCACTAATTTTCCTACTACACTATCCGTTTCTAATCTCTCTATCTGTAACTAAATATGTATTTTTCCAAGGAGGACGCTGACTCCGTCCCCACCTTCGAATTACCCTAGATCCACTGGGGCTGGACCCCGGCAAATTCTTTCACTAGCTATCAAACATGTATTCATCTTTCTTTTCTAAGTACTAGTGTGTGGTTTGGTTGCTAAGTTGTATTCAACTCTTTTGCAACTGTAGCCCGCCAGGCTCTTCTGTCCATGAGATTCTGCAGGCAAGAATACTGGAGGGGGTTGCCATTTCCTTCTCCAGGGGATCTTCCAATACAGGGATCCAGCCTGTATTGCAGGCAGTCTCCTGCCTCTGCAGACACATTCTTTACAGACTGAGCCAAGCACCAGTAAGGCAAGCAAAACAATTGAGCTCCTTGGTGACTCCCTGACTACAGGCTGGGGTGCTCCGCCATCCTGCCCCGCCTGGAGTTAGGTACACACAGTGTCAGCTTAAGCCACAAGCCTCCTTCTTCCTGGTGAACTTCTTGACTTTTGTGACTCGTTCCCAAATGTCCCTTTGAATTATTCAGAGGGGTTAAGCCCTAGTTTTCCTGAACATCCACAGAGGTGGAGTCCCCAGCCTCTGGCATCTGAGGTGGAGCTGATGTAGCAATAACAGAAATGAAGGGCACGATAAATGTAATGGATGTGCTTGAGTTATGCTGAAACCATCCCTCTCCAACAGTCATTCTTCCAGGAAATCAGTCCCTGGTGCCGAAACTGCTGGGGACTGCTGTCTTAGGGTACAGGTTAGGTGAGGGAGACTTCTTTCATGGTTGCACAGCCAACTTTAAGACAATGATGTTCAACCCAGCGCACTTCAGAACCATATGGATGAGGGCACTAGTCCTCAGACCTACAGAATCTTGCAAATCTGTATTTTAAACTATTCCCACACCATGGTTGAATTATTGGCCAATGTCTTGCACAGAGCAGGTATTTCATCAAAGCTTGACTGTCCGATCAGTCACTTAGCCGTGGAGTCATCTCTGCCTTCTCCTTGGCTTGCTTCTCTCCACTTTAAAAGCCAAACAGCAGCCTTTACTGGCGAAAGGCCAAATTGTGTCTAGATGATTTTAACTGTTGACCTAATCTCTGGCATCTGAAGCTTAATACATTGTTCACAGTCTCAGATACTCTGCAGGAACCTCATATTAGAGTTAAACAGGCCCTAAGGCGTCTTTCAGGAATTTCAGTTACCTAGTGGCTACTCCTGCTTACACGAGGTGTCCGTCGTTGATCGTAGACAGCTTTTAATCACCATTTAAGGTGGTTGTGAGATTCTCAAACCGACTCACCTGGAGCCAGCCAGGTTCGCTCCCTATCCTTGGCTGGGCGGGGCGGCGGACTCCTGCGATCAGGTCAGAGGGCGCCACAGAGGGGAGGTCGGGGAAGTCCTGGGGGGCGGTGCTGTCCGCTGCTGGGAGCCAGAAACCGAAACTCAGCTGTTAAAACCGCTGACGCGGCTCTTCGGAGTCGCTGTCTCGAGACCCGCCAGGCATCCCAGCGCCGCCCGCATCCGTCCTGCAGCGGCGTCGGCCGGGGCCCCGCAGGCTCTGAACCATGTATACCCGCACCAGGGTTCAGGGCTCCGGATCCGGAGCCCCCGCCGCCTCCCGCCCGACCCGGGACCCTCCTGCCTGGCGCGGGGAGCTGGGCCCACCGCAGGCGCCCAGGCAGGGTTTGGAGGCGGCTCCCGAGAGGCCTTCGCGGGAGAGCACGGAGCACGCGGGCCCGAGGTTGTAAGTATTTAACCACCTGTCCGGTGCGGCGGCGGCCCAGCAGGTTCTTCCCTCATCTATGGAGTCTGAGACACGCGGGCCCAATCAGGGTTAACAATCGGTGAATTACAGCGTAAATTGAGAGTGCCAGTCCGGGGCTCTTTACTGAACATCCAAGCCCGTGTTCCTTTCCTGATTCTTGTGACCGGCTCCAGGACTGAAAGACATGCGTGTGTAGTGACTGCTCAGGCTTCTTGCGAATTTTCCAGGTATTTCCAGAACTCATGCTCTTGCGTGTTAGTTGCCCAGTCGGTTCCGATTCTTTGCGATCCTGTGGTCTGTAGCCTGCCAGATTCCTCTGTCCATTGGGATTCTCTAGACCAGAATACCGGAGTGGGTTGCCATTCTCCTCGCCAGGGTATCTTCCCAACTCAGGAATCGAACCCAGGTCTCCTGCATTGCAGACAGATTGTTTACCAACTGAGCCATCAAGGAAGCCCTTAAATAATATGAAAATATTTAACAATTTCCTTTCTTAAAAAAAAAAAACAAAAAAACAACGATGCCCTAAATAGTATCTTCACATCAGCTGCCAGGGTAAGGGGGAAAGGAGAATGTGTTAAGCGGTAGAAGATGCAAATATTGCCTCTAGGAATTTGCAGCCCAACAACAAAATAGTTGCCTCTTACATCAGAGGACTGAGTCAGAGAGGATATGAGTGGCTGCAGTGTTTAAGAGTTTTTATAATTATTATGAGTTTTTTGGACTGTGGTGTGTCTTTGTTGCTGCACATGGTCTCTTGTTGCCATGGGCTTCTCTTGCTGTGCAGCACAGCTTCTAGGTGTGGGGATTTCAGTCGTTGCAGCTTAATGGGCTCCACAGTGTGGGCTCAGTAGTTATGGAGTGTGAGCTTCGTTGCTCTGTGGCATGTGGGATCATCCTGGACCAGGGATTGAACTCATGTCCCTTGCATTGCAAGGCAGATTATTAACCACTGGACCACCAGGGAAGCCCTGCAGTGTCTCCCGTGTTGAGAAGTGTTCTGCATTTATAAACAGGTAGGTAGCACTTATTCCTGGTCTTTGTTTTAGGGACTACAGTTACTATCCTGTAAAAATTTATTATGTAAGGTGTCAGTGACGCTTTCTTTCCCACCAGTGGATAAGCTACTTTATTAAGCCGACAATATAATGGCACCCCACTCCAGTACTCTTGCCTGGAAAATCCCATGGACGGAGGAGCCTGGTAGGCTGCAGTCCATGGGATCACAAAGAGTCGGA
>SJYC01062147.1:0-34739 GCA_006408675.1 Madoqua kirkii
AGAGACATTACTTTGCCAACAAAGGCCCATCTAGTCAAGGCTATTATGGTTTTTCCAGTAGTCATGTATGGATGTGAGAGTTGGACTAGAAAGAAAGCTGAGTGCTGAAGAATTGATGCTTTTGCACTGTGGTGTTGGAGAAGACTCTTGAGAGTCCCTTGGACTGCAAGGAGATCCGAACAGTCCATTCTAAAGGAAATCAGTCTTAAATATTCATTGGAAGCACTGATGTTGAAGCTAAAACTTCAATACTTTGGCCACCTGTTATGAAGAGGTGACTCATTTAAAAAGACCCTGATGCTGGGAAAGATCGAAGGCAGGAGGAAAAGGGGATGACAGAGGATGAGATGGGTGGATGGTATTACCGACTCAATGGACATGAGTCTGAATAAACTCCGGGAGTTGGTGATGGACAGGGAGGCCTGGCATCCTGTAGTCCATGGGGTTGCAAATAGTTGGACATGACTGAGTAACTGAACTGAACTGAACTTTGAGTTGCCCTTAGATGGGGTGGATGATCTGGGTGATTTCAATTAGCAATTGCTGCACTTGTGTCCAGCTCAGAGTAGCTAGCGGTGGGGGAATTCCTCACAGATCCCCCTGCACCCGTCCCCCTGCGCTGTCCCACTCCCCACCTCAGTCCAGGGGTTAGGACTCAGTGCTCGTACTCCCTGGGCCTGGAGTTCATCCCTGCTGAGTAAATAAGGTTCCATAAGCTGAGCATAGCAGCAAAGAAAAAAAAAAAAGGAGGGTTATCTGGTCATAATGGAAGTCCGTTAATTTTTGGTAACTCCCAACTCTATAAGCTGTAGCATTTGATAAAACAGAGGTCATGGATGTATGTTGATAATAAATACGCTCTATGCCTTTTTTCTATTATACAGCATCTACTTAGACATGATTATTTAATTGCAAGCTCATAACATCACATAAACATTGGCAGTGGCATCTATCTGTTTTCTTATTTGCAAATTAATTGTACCAGTAAATTACCCTCAGAATCTTGCTGGACTGAATTATTCAGAAAGGGGTAGTTTTCTAATTAATTTTCCAGACCTCAGTATCTGAAGACCTCACTGCAGACAATTTTGTAGTTTCTAATTTGCCAGTAGACATTAGAGAGTACATGGGTGGGTTCAGTTGTACTTCACAGAGCTCATCATTTCCATGTGAACCAGCTACAATAAGCAGGACATTAGAAGATACGTTTCCTCTTAAGTGTCTAACATGTAAGATCCTGCCTTGACCACTCTGAACTCTTCTTACATCCCCATTAGTCACTTGTATCTGCTCTTTATACTTGCTTGTCTCCTTTAATGGAAGTAGGAAACTAAGGAAACTGGTTTAATGGCAGATACTAATAACAGCTCAATAAAACTGACAAAAAGCCATTAAGATTTATTTTCTTGGGGAGAAATTAGAGGCATTTTCTGATGGAAAATTAAGAAAAAGGAAGGATAGAGTTGAGTGTTTAATAGTGAAACCTCACTTGTTCTCTTTCAATGTGAGCTTATTTATATGATGAAGCATTGAACTTTGACCTTGTTTTATATGCATCCTTCCACTCAATCACTAAGGAAGCCCCAATCTGGACAGGGAGCAGGAGCTTTGATGCAAATAAAGAACTTGGGTTCAAGTTCTGATCCTGCCATTTCTTACTCTCTGCACTTCAACAAGGTTTTAGCTCTTTTATCTCTTAGTGTCTTCATTACGTGAAGCGGGATAATACCAGCCTCTCAGGGTCTGTGTGTGTCCTGAATGTGTGTGAATACATGTATGCATAAAACAGTTTCATGCCTGGTAGAAGGCAAATATCCAGTAGATGCTGGGTGCTGATATCCTTGAATTCATTTCAGAAATGTCTTATTGACCAAGTACTCTGCTGTCACCCCAGAGTGTTTATGCCTTGTAAAAGCATACTGGTTTAAAACACTGACTTACGTATGAAGAGACCTTAAGGCACGTTGTTAGATTCCTGAGGTCCTCTAATAGACTCTTAGGCAAAGCTGAGCCCTCGACTCTATTTGGATTTAAGTAATTACAAGTGTTTACTAATAAATATTAGCTTTCCTAATTATGTTCAGTTGGTGATTTTATCTTGGCCTTAAATATTGTCAGCTATTCATACAGATTTAAAGAGGAAAAACTGGGGACTTCCCTGGCGGTCCTGTGGTTACAACTCTGTGCTTCCACTTTCAGGGGCACGGGTTTGATCCCTGGTGGGGGAACTAAGATCCACAACCAGTCCTGTGTGTGTGGTGAAGCCAAGTAAATAAGCGCAGACTTCTAATCAAAGTAATCCTTTACCCTTCCCCCAAACTCTGGATAAATATAAGACTAAGACATGGGTTTTTCTGGAAGGGCATTTTACCCAAAAGGCTGTTTGCCTATGACAGTAATACAGTCAAGGTTCAGATACTGGTCAAAAACCATCTATAGAAGTGGTCCTTTAGCTTGATGCTAAAAAGATATTCTGAAAATGAACCCATCATGTGGAATTTTACTATACAGTTACCTTGAACCTGATTTGTACACAAACTCAGTTTACCTGATTTGTGGCCAATTTTATAGTGAGAATGTAGAAACAAAGATTAGCAAAAATATTGGCAAATACTTGTGTATTTAACGTATGTATGTTAAGTGCATTACAAATATTAACTCTTTGATTCTTCACAACAACCTTGTAGTAAGAGAGGGTCTCTAGCTCTGGATGTTTAATTAGAAACATAGGAACAAATACCTACTCAACAGACAAGCCCTTACGAAGCTTATGGTCTAATTAACGGGGCAGGCAGTTATCAGAGAACTACATGAGTAACTCTTTATATGCTCGGTGAAGCAGAGCCAGCGCCTGAGCTAGCCCTGGGAGTAGGAGAATCACTTCCAGGAAGAGAGAGAATGTTTGAGCTATAACCTACCGGATAAATTAGGAGTTGTGTTTTTTGTTTTGTTTCTGACGAATATGTTCTAACACTGATTATTTCTAATTCAGTTCTGACAGTACTCTGAGTTGATATAGACCCCGCAAGTTAAGGGCTCAGGCCCACAAATCTGCCCCCACTTTAGGAGTAAGGCAATAAGGGGGACTGCAGGCTACCCACATTTCTGACTACACATCTGGCTGTTTCCCATGACCTCCCCTATGCCCAGGTTTAACAGTTCATTAGGATGACTCCCAGCACTCATGGAAACCTCTGTGCTTACAATTACAGCTTTATTATAAAGGATACAGCACAGGAACTGCCAGATGGAAGACATGCGGATGGGCGTTGCACAGCGCTTCCACTCCCTTTCTCCGTGGGTCACCCTCCTGGCACCTAGATGTGTTCACTAACTTGGAAGTGCCCTAAACTCACTGTTTGAGATGTTTATTAAGGCTTTATCATATAAGCATAACAGATTAAACTGTTGGCCATTGGTGACTGAACTCATCTCCAGCCCCTCTCCCCTCCTCAGAGCTGGGGGAGTAGACCTCAGAGTTCTAACCCTCTAATCACAGGGTGGTGTTGTTGTTTTAATGGAAAACATCTCCAATCCTGAAGCTATCTAGGGCCCCCACCAGGAATCATTACTTTAGCATATGATTGATACCCTTCTAACTTAGAATTCCAAGGATTTTAAGGAGCTCTGAGCCAGGAACCGGGGACAGTGATCGAATACGTAACCTCATTATACCAGCATTGTTTAAATAGCCTCTGTGGCAGCCAGGGAGGCCTGCTATTCAGATCTTCAGGACAACTTAAAGCGGGGAGCATAGCCAACTGACAGCTCTAGCGGCCATTCTTTGACTCCACTGCACCCCTTGCTCTGAGAGCACATTTATTCTGCCCTCTTTGCACTGGGGGGCTGAGCATCCCAGTGTGGGTCTTCTCTATGGGGCAGCTTTTGCCAGAAGACTCTCCACGGACCTACCCAAGATTTTCTCAGAACTGTATACCAGTCCGAGGCTCTTCCTACTAATCCTCCTTCCCTCTCTCCTTTCACAGGAGTCAGACCTGCTCACGTTCCGAAGGCTTTCCCTGCCTGCTCCTGCTTGCTCCTTTTATCCTTCACAAGTCTTCCTCTCAGCAGATCTCTTGCTTGTCTAACCTCGTCGTGATGTCTGCTCCTTGGAGGACCCAAACCGACTCAGCCTTTAAGATACACCCTACTCCCAACCACAGTAGCTGAGACACCGTGGCTGTGGGGGTGCCCTGTGTTCTTTGGGAAACCTCTCCTTTTCTTTATTTCCTTCTTTGAGGGCTCAGGGGACATTCTCTAGTTTCTTACTCCAACCTCACTGCTTTCTCTAGCTTCTTGTGCTCCAGGGATGAAAGTAACCCCAGTAATTAATACTTCTTTTCTTCTTCATCCACAAAATCTCAAGGGAGAATAAAGAATGGCTTGGTAAGCCCACTGATTAATGACCAATTCCTGATTTTTCTCTCTTAAAGAACACAGTGTTATATTAATATTAAGCATTTTGTAAATGTAAGGTGAAATACAAGATGGGCTAGACGATAACAGTCATTCAGTTATAGCATCCGTCCCATTTTTGTAAACATCACTATTTAATCATTGTTGAGTATACTCTTAATCCTGATGTATAATTTACGCCTAAAACAGACCATGAAAAAAACTTAAGTCATTCTTGATTCAGCTTATTTGAATCCAAACGAGCCACATAAAATAGTCTTAAATGAAAGCAAGTTTTTACAAACTTATGACGCCTATAGGAACTGCTTTTACTATTTCTTCACTGTGAATGGCCCTTTCTGTCTCCTGTTATGACTGTGAGGAAATACGCTTTTGCCTGTAGTTGTTAAATGGCATGAGAGCATCAGGCTGTTAGCCTGTAGATGTTAAATGGCAGGGAAGCATCAGGCTGTTACTTCTCCCTGGAGATGGAGAACCGAATAATGCCAGAGCTCCTTTTAGTGCGCTGAGATAATGGTACATAGGAAGAGAAAATCTATGATTGATTCTAATGAGTAATCTTCTTGATGGCTCAGTAAGGGTAGCTATTCATTAGGGAACTATTTAACTCAATCTCCAGGCAGGGCTCATAAGCATTCAGAAAGTTTGTGAAACAACAGATAGTATTTAACTCAATGATAATTATACAACTCAATGAGCTGGGTAGGTGTCTCAGTCATGACCTACTCCAACCTCACTGCTTTCTCTAGCTTCTTGTGCTCCAGGGATGAAAGTAACCCCAGTAATTAATACTTCTTTTCTTCTTCATCCACAAAATCTCAAGGGAGAATAAAGAATGGCTTGGTAAGCCCACTGATTAATGACCAATTCCTGATTTTTCTCTCTTAAAGAACACAGTGTTATATTAATATTAAGCATTTTGTAAATGTAAGGTGAAATACAAGATGGGCTAGACGATAACAGTCATTCAGTTATAGCATCCGTCCCATTTTTGTAAACATCACTATTTAATCATTGTTGAGTATACTCTTAATCCTGATGTATAATTTACGCCTAAAACAGACCATGAAAAAAACTTAAGTCATTCTTGATTCAGCTTATTTGAATCCAAACGAGCCACATAAAATAGTCTTAAATGAAATGCAAGTTTTTATAAACTTATGACGCCTATAGGAACTGCTTTTACTATTTCTTCACTGTGAATGGCCCTTTCTGTCTCCTGTTATGACTGTGAGGAAATACGCTTTTGCCTGTAGTTGTTAAATGGCATGAGAGCATCAGGCTGTTAGCCTGTAGATGTTAAATGGCAGGGAAGCATCAGGCTGTTACTTCTCCCTGGAGATGGAGAACCGAATAATGCCAGAGCTCCTTTTAGTGCGCTGAGATAATGGTACATAGGAAGAGAAAATCTATGATTGATTCTAATGAGTAATCTTCTTGATGGCTCAGTAAGGGTAGCTATTCATTAGGGAACTATTTAACTCAATCTCCAGGCAGGGCTCATAAGCATTCAGAAAGTTTGTGAAACAACAGATAGTATTTAACTCAATGATAATTATACAACTCAATGAGCTGGGTAGGTGTCTCAGTCATGACCGGATTCTACTACAAAACTAATCAGTTAAGCTCTGCTATTTAACTGATTTTAGACAGGAGAAGGAGAAGGCAATGGCACCCCACTCCAGTACTCTTGCCTGGAAACTCCCATGGATGGAGGAGCCTGGTGGGCTGCAGTCCATGGGGTCACTAAGAGTCAGACACGACTGAGTGACTTCACTTTCACTTTTCACTTTCATGCATTGGAGAAGGAAATGGCAACCCACTCCAGGGTTCTTGCCTGGAGAATCCCAGGGATGGCGGAGCCCAATGGGCTGCCGTCTGTGGAGTCTCACAGAGTTGGACATGACTGAAGCGACTTAGCAGCAGCAGCAGCAGACAGGAGAAATGTGACAAAGCATCGCAACACTGTGATAGCGGAAAGGAAATTAATTGTGATCTAGAATAGTTATATTGGGTACTCCGAGGGACTGAAAACCAAAATAACAATCAATAGCTCGAACTCTGATATCTCAAACTTGTAATGCTATGCTACACACGTCATATAAGCCATTTTTCTCTTCACGATGAACACTTTGCCTCATTTTAGTTGAAGAAACTGAATCTTGAGAGAGTATATGATTTCCTAAGGTCTCATGGCTTTTTAAGTCACAGAACCAGCAGTCAGACCTGAATCTGTCTACCAGAGTCTGAATCCTGAACATGATGGAGCTGAAGGAGGGAATGACCGGGCAACTCATGAATTTCCTATCAATGGTCCTCTGTTCACATAACAAAATAGAATTTCTATAGGCTGAAGAGAGTGGTACTACATAGAATCAGCACTGTGACATTTATTTCCGGCTGTAACATGATGTGCGTAGGGAAGCAGTTTGTCAGAGCACACTTGCTGCGGGGAGGCTCTGCTCTCGCTGTATTCCTCGTGGCAGCTGGGTTGGCTTGCATGGGAACAGTTTTCTCACAGTCACAGTTTTTGGACAACCTAAACTACATTCTGCCTTCCAGCAATCTTTCAGACTTCTGGCCATAGCCTAAGGTAAGCAATGCATTTGACATTCATAACCTAGTACACTTATGGGGTATGCGAGTTTATAGATAATTGAAAAAAATGTCAGAGAATAATTGTTACCCTTACTTACTACATGTGATGTACTTCGACATTTTCTATTCTAATTCATTACAAACAAGCCCATTAAATTGATTTCATGGTCCACTAGTGGGGTATCATCCACAAAGTGAAAAGCAAAGCATTGTTCTGTGCATGGCAGAAGAGATTATCTGAGTGGTGGTAAGAAAAGATACTTCGGTTTGATTAGGTCAAATTTACCTTCCTGTTTATACAGGAGGGGAGGAATTATGGTCCCATTTAGGATGAATTTCCAACTTTTCTGCACTAGACTCCACTCCTCAGTATGATATGTATTTGCATTCTGCCAGGTCTTGGGGAGCAATCATTTTTGTTCAAATATAATATCAAAAGTGAGTGGGAAATGTCTCAGAAAGTCTTTTGACAGCTGAAACAGTGAAACAATAAATCAGCAGTATGATGAAAGCCTGCACACACATAATACCTATAATAATCAGCAAAAGCATAGCAGAAATGAGGGGAAAAAAAGAAACAGTTCAATTACACAGTAAGGTCACTTACTTCAAAGTCAGCAGAGTGTTGTAAGGTTATACATATTGTTAAGGTTAATTGCATCTATTCAGAATGCATTTGAATCTGAAACAAAAGCTTAACAGGAAAAAAAAAAAATCAAAGAGAGAAGACTGTATTTGAAGGCTCTGTTCCATATCAGAGAATCAGCCAATGATGGCTCCTTTGTTCTGTAATGTTGGTACCCCCCCCCATAAACACTTAAAACACAATTTATTAAAGTCCGGAACAAAAACTGACCATTCAGGTATGACCTAAATTAAATCCCTTATGATTATACAGTGAAAGTGACAAATAGATTCAAGGGATTAGATCTCATAGAGTGCCTGAAGAACGGAGGTTCGTGACATTGTACAAGAGGCAGGGATCAAGACTATCCCCAAGGAAAAGAAATGCAAAATGGCTGTCTAAGGACTCCTTACAAATAGCTGTGAAAGAAGAGAAATGAAAGGCAAACAAGAAAAGGAAAGATATACCCATTTGAATGCAGAGTTCCAAAGACTAGCAAGGAGAGATAAGAAAGCCTTCCTCAGCAATCAATGTAAAGAAATAGAAGAAAACAACAGAATAGGAAAGACTAGAGATCTCTGCAAGAAAATAAGAGATGCCAAGGGAACATTTAATGCAAAAATGGGCATAATAAAGGACAGAAATGGTATGGACAAGAAGTGGTAAGAATACACAGAAGAGCTATACAAAAAAACACATCTTCATGACCCAGATAATCGAGATGATGTGATCACTCACCTAGAACCAGACATCCTGAAATGCGAAGTCAAGGGGGCTTTAGAAAGCATCACTGTGAACAAAGCTAGTGGGAGTGATAGAATTCCAGTTGAACTATTTCAAATCCTGGAAGATGGTGCTGTGAAAGTGCTGCATGCAATATGCCAGCAAATTTGGAAAACTCAGCAGTGGCCACAGGACTGGAAAAGGTCAGTTTTCATTGGAATCCCAAAGAAAGGCAATGCCAAAGAATGCTCAAACTACTTCACAATTGCACTCATCTCACATGCTAGTAAAGTAATGCTCAAAATTCTCCAAGCCAGGCTTCAACAGTACTTGAACCATGAACTTCCAGATGTTCAAGCTGGATTCAGAAAAGGCAGAGGGACCAGAGATCAAATTGCCAACATCTGCTGGATCATCTAAAAAGCAAGAGAGTTCCAGAAAAACATCTGCTTTATTGACTATGCCAAAGCTTTTGACTGTGTGGACCACAACAAACTGTGGAAAATTCTGAAAGAGATGGGAATACCAGACCAGCTGACCTGCCTCTTGAGAAATCTATATGCAGGTCAAACATCAACAGTTAGAACTGGAAATGGAACCACAGACTGGTTTCAAATCAGGAAAGGAGTATGTCAAGGCTGTATATTGTCACCCTGCTTATTTAACTTATATGCAGAGTACATCATGAGAAATGCTGGGCTGGATGAAGCACAAGCTGGAATCAAGATTGCTGGGAGAAATATCAATAACCTCAGATATGCAGATGACACCACCCTTATGGCAGAAAGTGAAGAAGAACGTCAAGAGCCTCTTGATGAAAGTGAAAGAGGAGAGTGAAAAAGTTGGCTTAAAGCTCAACATTCAGAAAACGAAGATCATGGCATCTGGTCCCATCACTTCATGGCAAATAGATGGGGAAACAGTGGAAACAGTGACAGACTTATTTTGGGGGGCTCCAAAATCACTGCAGATGGTGATTACAGCCATGAAATTAAAATACACTTGCTCCTTGGAAGACAAGTTATGACTGACCTAGACAGTATATTAAAAAGCAGAGACATTAGTTTGCCAACAAAGGTACATCTAGTCAAGGCTATGGTTTTTCCAGTGGTCAGGTATGGATGTGAGAGTTGGACTCTAAAGAAAGCTGAGATCCAAAGAAATGATCTTTTAAACTGTGGTATTGGAGAAGACTCTTGAGAGTCCCTTGGACTGCAAGGAAATCCAACCTGTCCATCCTAAAGGAAATCAGTCCTGAATATTCACTGCAAGAACTGATGCTGAAGCTGAAACTCTTAATACTTTGGCCACTTGATGTGAAGACCTGACTCATTTGAAAAGACCCTCATGCTGAGCAAGATTGAAGGCAGGAGGAGAGGGGATGACAGAGGATGAGATGGCTGGATGGCATCACCAACTCAATGGACATGAGTCTGAATAAACTCCAGGAGTTGCTGATGGACAGGGAGGCCTGGTGTGCTACAGTCCATGGGGTTGCAAAGAGCTGCACACGACTGAGCAACTGAACTGACAAAAGCTGAAGACATTTGCCATCTTTAAAACTCACGGGCTAGTATTGCCCAGTGTTTGTTTTACTAGGGAACCAGTGAGGGCAGAAATCCTGGGCTACCTAGGCTTGTAAGAAAATTTGAACCCCTGCTTTAAGAAATCTTTAAATATTTTCTCATTTAATATCCTTGGAATATTTTTTTCATGGCTGGAAAAGTGAAGTTATATCTACTTGTTATAAAAATCTAAACTACATCAGGAATTCCCTGACAGTCCAGTGGTTAGGACTGAGCACTTTCACTGCTGTGTCCCAGGTTCAGTTCCTGGTCCTGGAACTCAGATCCCACAGGCTATGTGGTACAGCCAGAAAAAAAAAAGACCATCCCCCCAACCCCGACCCCAGAACAAAAACTAAAAATTACTAAACTAATATAGAAAGGAAAAATCCCTTGCAGTTCAGAACCTCAGAAAGAAATAAGCTGTTGATGTAAGGAACTCTTTAAAGTGTAGGTTGTGCTTGTTCACTTTTTATGCCAAGTAGAAAGTCTTAGAGCCACTATGCCTTTCAATTTCTACTGCCAACTGAAGGTGAGAAAAATAATGTCTTATATGTAATTATTATAATTATATATAATAAAATAGATATCTCTAAATAGGTATCTTAAGCATTGATGGCTTTGTTTCTCTCCTATAGAATAATTCTGAAGGTGAGTAGTCTAGGGCTGATAATAGTACAAATAACAGGCAACCTTAATAGAACTTTTGTTATTTCCTAGCTTTATTCTAAACACTTTATACTCTAAGAGATGGATATTTGTTATCCCCATTTTACAGGTGAAATAATAGAAAAACTAGGCAACTTGCTCAAAGTTATAGCTAGGAAGTAACAGAATTAGGGTTCAAAGCCAGGCAATTTGGCAACAGATTACCACTAGTGTGGTGGTTTTACAGTCACAGGGCACCAGATTACTTCTTTCTGCTCTGCTATTTCTGAGGCATGTCATCTAGTTCCAAGTTGCCTCACTGACCAAGATGGTTGCTTGAGCACCAGCTACCACTTCAACCATCCAGGAAGTGGGGGAGGCAACAAAATACTTTTCCTTTCCATCTGTTTGTCTTCATTTAATGGAGCTTTCCTAGAAATCCTTCTCAATGCTGCTGCTGCTTCTAAGTCACCTCAGTTGTGTCCGACTCTGTGTGACCCCATAAACGGCAGCCTACCAGGCTCCCCTGTCCCTGGGATTCTCCAGGCAAGAACCCTGGAGTGGGTTGCCATTTCCTTCTCCAATGCATGAAAGTGAAAAATGTAAGTGAAGTCGCTCAGTCGTGTCTGACTCTTCTTGACCCCATGGACTGCAGCCTACCAGGCTCCTCTGTCCATGGGGGTTTCCAGGCAAGAGCACTGGAGTGGGGTGCCATCGCCTTCTCCGATCCTTCTCAATGGCTTCCTCTTATATCTCAGTTTGTTCATCTCTAAACAATCACACATTATGTTTGACTATAGAGAAGGTTGGAGACTCTAGTCTTTACTGGGCACATTGTTAACCTGAATAATAGAGGAGTGTTTTCAGTAAGGAGGTGGTGAGAGTGAATGGGTAGGTAGGCTAGCATATTGTCTGGTTTAGGCATTGAGGAGAGTCAAGCATATGAGCAGAAATCAATCATGCGATCAAACTATTGCAGGAACTTTGGAAAATGCAAATAGGATATCTAAGGAAGAAAAATTTAAATGTAGTCCGCATTACTGTTCAGAGTATTGATTTTACAGAACTATTAAGGGTTTTCTTCTGGATGATGTTCTGTGCAATCTTTGTTTTATGCTTTGTACATCCTGCAGGATTATAATAGTGAACAGCTGAAATAACTGAAATGGTTAAGTGAGTGATTATATCAATGATGCCCCGATGTTGTGAAATATTATGTAACTATTTAATTATTAAGCTTCTTATGTGCATAATTGGGAAAACCACTTACAAGTGAAAGCAGCATATAAAACTGGACTTAAGATATGACTACATCTGTGTAATATGTATAGAATATAGATTGAACTGAAATTCACCCAAATACAACTGTCATTGAGATCTCTGAAGAGTAGCATTATGACTGACTTTTAAATGTCTTAAAGATAATTTTCTCCTTTTTCTTATATGAGTGTATATTTATTTCAAAATCAGGACTAATTTCATTTTTAAATATTCTATGCAGATATTTAGATATAAATACCTTATATCTTGCATCTCTAGTTTTCTCTTTTATAGGAGTTATAGATGACCGGGTTATAGATGACCCGGGTGAGCAATGCTTCAGACCTGATTATGGGGACATAATCAGATCTTAGACTTCCTTGGTGGTGCAGACAGTAAAGCATCTGCCTACAATGTGGGAGACCCAGGTTTGATCCCTGGGTTGGGAAGATACCCTGGAGAAGGAAATGGCAATCCACTCCAGGACTATTGCCTGGAAAATCCCATGGACAGAGGAACCTGGTAGGCTACAGTCCACGGGGTCGCAAAGAGTCGGACACGACTGAGCAACTTCACTTCACTAATCAGATCTTAGTCTAATGATAATGAGGATGGTGATGATAATAATAATCATAGAAAGTGTATAATAATTTGATACGTGTTTTTTATGCAGATGCCATTTTTTATCCCTAAGTCATTCTTAAATATTCTTCTGTTGGAAAAGGTAGTCCTCCTTGGGTTTCTTGCATACTGGATGTCTTGCTAGGTGCCGAGATTGCATACCAGACTACTCTTTAGCCTGGACTATCAGGGTTGCTATGTAGCTGGGAACCTTGAGAGATGAGGTGCATTCTCCCCAGAGAAAAGACCAGGCTTGCTTACTACCTGCTTTAAAAGTGGTGGATTCTACAATTCAGTGTTCCTCAGCTGCAGTGCAAACACTTGGTGTGCGCAACATCCATCATGTTAACCTGAAAATAAAGAGACCAGACATAAATATACTGATGCTGATGCTGTGCCGTGAGGAATAGAGTCTTTTGGCCCTGACTCAGGAGTCTTGTCTTCTGCCAGCATCCATGACATAGTAATAGCCTATTAGGCAAAGATTTGCTTATATGTAGGCTCCAGTCATCTCTGTATTCTGAAAATGTGAGTTTCTTATAGTTTTTCCTGAGGAAGCCTCTTAAAACATTTTGCAAGTATTCTTACCAATTGGTCCTCATCTCTACTTCCATCACTGGTTTTTGGTCTCTTAAAGATGGTGAGTCTCTATAATATTATGTGTGTTTTAAGTGAAGAGGCATCATATGTTTCAGTTTTATGCTATATGATTATCTGGATAAGATAGTAATTTGAAGCTGGAGTACATACCAAATCATGTGCCCTAATCAGGTGGGATTCTGCCTGACAGAAGGGCACTTTTTTCTGATTTGCATCAGTTTACCACCTCTCACTAAGCCATGGGTCTACCTGAGGATCATGGATGGAGATACATGTGTGTGTGTCCCTCTTTCTGTTTTCCATAAAGGTGTGTTATGAACAAAGGCCCTGGTGTTCTGGTGGTCTCTTATCTTTTCTCTCTGGGTGTCTATGCAGCCAGCCTTCTGGACATCTGTTCAGCCCTCCATCAGAAGCTGCTGCTGCTGCTAAGTCGCTTCAGTCGTGTCCGACCCTGTGCGACGCCATAGATGGCCTCCTATCAGGGTCCTCTGTTCCTGGGATTCTCCAGGCAAGAACACGGAAGTGGGTTGCCATTTCCTTCTCCAATGCATGAAAGTGAAAAGTGAAAGTGAAGTCGCTCACTCGTGGCTGACAACTCTTAGCGACCTCATGGACTGCAGCCCACCAGGCTCCTCCATCCATTGGATTTTCCAGGCAAGAGGACTGGAGCCATCAGAAGCTATGAGAGAACTAACCAGCCTCATGTCAGCCTCTTGGGTGTGCAGACGAAGTCCTGGGCTCTCCAGACTCTGAGAGTAAAGAGAATTCACTAGTCCTTCCACACCATGATGTGGAATATGGGTCAGGGCTGGTGTGACAGGCTAGGGGTCAAGGATAATTTACCCAGCCTGATCTTGTCATTTTATTATTTTTTTTAACTTAGGAATATGGTCTCTTTACAAAAGAGACTCTTGAAAACCCGGGTGCCCTATAAGTTGACTCACATTGGTTAAAAACATATGCTTGACTCCTGTGCTGAAAACCATGTTTTAAAAACCAATATGGAAAACCATATCTAGAAATTACATATCCAGTGCCTTTGTGAAGTTTTATTCATTCCTTTTTGGCCTCGCTGGGTCTTCGTTGTCATGCGGGCCTTTTCTCTAGTTGTGGTTCATGGGCCTCTTGTGGTCACGGCTCCTCTCGTTGGGCTCTGGATCCACAGGCTTTAGTAGCTGCAGCTCATGGACTTAGTTGCTCCGAGGCATGTGGGATCTTCCCGGACCAGGGATCGAACCTGTATCTTCTGCATTTAGCAGGTGGATTACTTACCACTGAGCCACCAGGGAAACCCTATCCACTACGTTTGATTAACCAAAAAAATTTTTGTTGTTTCAGTTTCCCCCAAAGGTAAGATTTTCTTGAACTATGAAAACCTCAAGCCAACTTTCTATAGGACAGTAAACTTTGTGTCTACTATTCTGCTTTATCTGTTTGTAATGTAATCTCTTTCTGAATTTTTGCTTGTGACTACATTCCTTTTTCAGTCAAATCGGTGGTGTTCCTAATTAGAAATTTAAATTACATCTGCTGAGGTTTATACACACCAGGGGATATATTTATGTAATACTTTTATCCAGCCAAGATATTCTTCATAACTTCAACAAAACATTTTTTCATAGAGTGCTTCTTGATGAGACCTTATTAAAAACATGCAAGAACGTGCACAAGAGAGACAGTGGTGTGGCTTAGGAGAGAGCTCACAAGGCAGAGAATTCTTAAATATGTATATTTTAATGGTACCGGAAAACATTTTTCGCGTCACATGCTAATCTTTATACGTTCTCCCTTAGTATGTCTCATGGATGTGGCTGTTGGGAAGTGAGAATAATCTTACAAATGGAGATGTTTCATTAAATTTCAATGAGGTAATTAAGGAAACTCATTTTCAAAGATATACATTTATTTCAGTGGCTTTTGAATGTGGCTTAATCAGGAAATGACTGGAATACTAAATATAGTTAGGTTGGGCTTGTCTACATCAGCAGCTTTGAGAGTCAGGCTGTTGAAAGGGATGACATGGAGGTTAAAACAGCAGAGGCCCTTGCTGTGGGCGGAAACTATTTGGCTGAAAACATGAATAAGTTATACTTGTTATTCATGTCAAGGAAAAGCCAAGAGAGCAGGGATGAATGTTTGTGTCTACCCAGGCATTAGGCTGTGCCACAGGATATTAAAGACTAAAAAGCCAGTCCTTAAACTTAAGCTCCTCCTCCTACAGGAAGGAAGAGAGACAGAGGCTTCGTTACTTGGTCAATGCTTTCTTCTGAATATTATGTTTCAGCTTTGACATTTTCAGCCAATAAAGTACTGCTAAGAAGGTTGCTAAGGAATCCTTGAACATAGCACATTTATTACTGGGACCACTGTCCTTGAGCCCAGGGTTATGTTTAAATGTTTTCAGTTGAAAGCCTCTGATTTCAGGGGTAGAGAATTCTTTTCTCATGGCCCTGTTCTGAGTCTGGGTACTTGTCAGCTACCTATGTTGACCATAAATTGACCACAGTCCTGTTTAATCCTAAGACTAAAGAGTCTAGTGTGATGTTGTCATACTTAAACTTAATTAGATTAGATATTGTAGAATAAAATCTTTGACAAACTGTTTTTTTCTTTTCAAACCTCTCCTGAAAATTTCATTAAGAGAGATTCATGGAATTTGGAAAATTCTCTATGAAGCTTCTCTTAGCAAACATCCTTGTGGTCTTCTGTGATGGTTTCATGAATTGTTCCTAAATGTGCAGGCTCAATCCCTCAACTGTGTCCACCTCTTTATGACCCCATGGACTGTAGCCCTCCAGGCTCCTCTGTCCTTGGGATTCTCCAGGCAAGAATACCAGAGTGAGCTGCCATTTCCTTCTCCAGGAGATCTTCCTGATCCAGGGATCAAACCAGAGTCTAAGTCTCCTGCACTGGCCGGTGTAAGCTCTGTTAAAGGGGTTGTGTCTGTTTTTTGCTGTCTCTCCTCTCTCCTCATAAGCCCCTAACACACAAGCATAGTGGGTGCTCAGTCACATTTACTTCCTTTGTTTGAAGTCTATCAAGAGGCTGAAGTTAAGGACAGTCCTATTTTATGTTTTCTACTTTGAGATGAATATTTAGCTCCAGACACCTGCCCTGGTTTTAGTCAAAAGTGCTAGGTTTGAGTCTCAACACAATTGCTTAAAAAAACCTATGACTTTTGGCATATGATTTAAGCTCTACATCTTTATCAATATTTGTGAATCCTTCAGTTCCCTTTTGGGGCTTCCCAGGTGGCTTAGTTTGGTAAAGAATTCGCCTGCCAATGCAGGAGCTTCAGGAGATGTGATTTCAACCCCTGGGTCAGGAAGATCCCCTGGAGGATGAAATGGCAACCCACTCCAGTATTCTTGCCTGGGAAATTGCACGGAGAGAGAGGAGCCTGGTGGGCCACAGTCCATAGGGTCGCAGAGTCAGACACGCCTCTGAGCAAGTGAGCATGCATGCACAATTCCCCTTTAGTCCAAGCTTGATTGATCTACATCCCTGCTTCTCAAAGTGTGGTCCCCAGATCCAGAACATCATCATCATCTGGGAATTGTTAAAAAGGCAAGTTATAGGCTCCGTCCTCCCCCACATACCAGTTGAATCAGAAACTCAACATTTTATAAACCCTCCAGGTGATTCCGACGCATGCTAAAGTTTAAGAACTACTGATCTGCAGTGTAGTCAAACCCCTGGTTTGTTGAGACGCTCCAGATCACAATGTGAGGGGACCTTGAGGCCTCTGCAGTCATTTCTTCCTTGGCATTTAAATCCAGCACCTCATGTTTCATCTTTAAGGCCCTGCAGAATGGCTCACTGTTGCATCATATTCAAGTCTGCAGGTATGACTCACAGAACTGCAGCTCTCAAGCTTCTATCAAGTGTGGGCACTTGAGGAGTGAAAAATCCTTCTGGGGGTGAACAAAAAATATGCAGTGGACAAGGGATTAATTTCCAGCGGCGGCCTCCTAATTTTGTATTCATCATGTTGTACGTATGTGAGGCTACACAGGCAACGTCTGTTGATATCCGTCAGGTAGTTGGGCATCCAGCAGCCACATCTGCATGCAGAGGGGTTACACACCTCCCATGTACAAGTCTAAAATTAAAGCTCAGTTTGAAGCTGGCTGAAGGCTCACTGCTAGGAAAATAATGAGATAAGGAAGAAACGGCTTCTGTTAATCAGCACTTTTGGCCTCTGCTGTTCAACCTTTGCTAATTTGTCCTTTGAAACGGTACAGTCTGTGTCGGACAGAGACTTCTGAGAGTATCTGATTTTTTTTTTTTAAGGCCGACATTTATAAGCGGATTGTATTTATCCATAACGTTTCCCCTCACACTGTACCCATATGTATGCGGAGTCGGCTGCTGTGTTGTATCTTGCTGTGTGAAGCAGTCATACTTTTGTGGGATTATGTGCATCATGACAAAGGGGAGCCACTGCATCACAGGCTCACAGACTGGGGTGTGTGTATCATTTCAATTCTGTCCACATTCATCAAGCAGCTACTTTGTGCCAGGGGCTGGGCATATACAGATCAATCAAGCAGAGTTTGTGCCTGCAAAAGCTCACAATATTTGAACAACTTCTTGTATCTCAGTGTTGAATATTTTTGCCTAAATGAAGTTCCCCCTAATTCCCACTCCCTCCCCACCTGCTCATCCTGTGTCCACTGAACTGAAGTGACTCTTTGCTTCTCTGAGCTCCTGATTATGCTCAACCTGTGTCCCCAGGAGAATGAGGGGCCCAGTGGACCCCTGCCTGCAAGTCAAAGCCCCCAAACCCAAGACTGTGGCCATCTGGCCACTCAAACGGGTCATTAAGAAGAGGTGTCTGCATTGCAAATGGCCCCTCCACCCAGTTTGCGGCAATGCGAAAGGAGTGTGTCCTGTATTCCCAGTGTGGGTGACATGGGAGAACGCCAGTCACCTCCGTTGGATGTGCCCGTGCGGGCCACCGGGGGGAACAGTGGACCCTTCCGGTTTACCGAGAGCTAATGGGGAAGTAGTCGCTTGTCAGGCTTCACCAGCTGCTCTGTATTTCCATATTGGGCCGTGTGTTCTTGTTTTACTTGGACAATTAGATTGTAAGCTCTTGGAGAACACACTCGGGTCTTTAGAGGAAGATTATCTTCCATAGTACCTATTTGATGGCGATGATCATAAAAACAGTACATTATCAGAAAGACTATCTGGTGGTTTATATGCATTAATAATTTCTCATGGAGACTTTCCTGGTGGTCCAGTGGCTAAGACTGTGCTCCCAATGCAGGGAGCCTGGGTTTGATCCCTGATCAGGGAACTAGATCCGACATGCTGCAACTAAGTTCTGATGCAGCCAAATAAATATTTTTTAAAATAATTTCTCCTGATAATTGATTTTTTTCTCTTCTTTCTAGCACAGGTGCATATACCTTGATAACACCAAATGAAAAACGAAGAAATGAGATACAACAGAGTATGTATATTATTTAACACTCAAAATACTGCTCATTTTCTTATAGAGTAGAATCGGGTTGCACTGGTCTGAAGAATTTTTAGTTTCTGATCTGTATAGGCTCACTGGCGCTCATTTTTTTCCTTTTTAAGTTTTGGCAGTTTTAATTATACCTTTTAAAGTTATTTTGTTGTTAATGCTTCTAAATTTCTTTCTCTATGCTAATAGCAGACCTTATTGCACAATCATAAATCTGGGGTTTCTGTTCCAGTTAAACAATTTCACACCTATCGCCAACAGACCTATCAAGTGCCTGCAAAATTGGGCTCACTTCAGATGTCTTTATAGGACTAGGGACACTTTTGAAAGGGACAAGTGATACCTGAAATAGATTATAAGATTATCTGTCTCTTTTTCCTGGAACTCTTGCATTCCTTCTTAATGGAATTTTTCTTTAGTTTCTGTGCTCCTGTAATTTTGTAACCAACAGAGTTTAACCTCGGCTGTTTTTATTGGTGACTTCACTTTCCTTCTCTAGATTATAAGCTCTCTGAGGGCAGGGCTACATCTTGCTTGTTTTTGTGCTCCTCGTACCTAGCGGACATACAACATGATTAATGTTGTGTTAATGTTGTGGTAAAATAAGTGCTGCTGTTTTAAAGAGACAGCATTAGTATTTTCGAGCTAGGAGGAGAACTAAAGTTCATTTCATTCACAAAGAAGTTTCTGAGGCTTGTTCAAGTCAGCTATGGGGCTAGCACTGAGATCTTGTCCTCTCCATTCCTGATCTTACTAGGAAATTTGATTTTGTAATGATTGATGAACATAAGGACACAACAGCAAGGCAGCTCTCTAATGGTCTCCACTGGACAAGTAGCCTCCTGGGTGGCATATCTGAGTCTGTGCAGAATATGACAGTCGCAGCTGTGCAGACATGGTGACTGGGTACTGCCTGCAATTGACCAATGGAATCCCAAAGATTCTGGCGTCTTACACATTTTTTATTTAAATAGTTAGCCCGAATTTAAGCTTCAGTGTGGTCTGGATTTTTGAGATGTTTCAGAAGTTTTTTTTTTCCCCTCTAATAATTAAAAAATATAAATGGATGTTTGAAACAATCACGTCTCATGAGATACCTTGGAGAAAACAGAACGAGTATCTCTGGCGCCCCCTGCTGCCAGTCAGTGTATACTTGGGGAAATTGGGCACTGCTCCCCTGGGAGTAGGCTCAGCTCAGTGGGCCCAGGTGGTAGGAATTGGAGAGCCCTCATTCCTCACGGTTACAGTAATCTTGGGGAATATTTAAAATGCAGCAGATACAGGCATCAGAATTCTATGGGGGTTTATGTTTACTGTGTGTGCAAAGTTCTTACTGCCACATGAAGGTTTTGCATACACCCTATAGCAAACTTTTAACATTAAATAATGTGCGCTTAGTTGTTTCAGTCATGTCCAACTCTCAGCAACCCTATGGACCATGGCCTGCCAGGCTCCTCTGTCCATGGAATTCTCTGGGCAAGAATATCGGAGTAGGTTGCCATTTCCTTCTCCAGGATTAAATGATGTAGGGTTTGAAAAATGCCAGGATGGAAGGAAGAACTAAACTTCTTTATTTAGCAGGAGTTCACATTGTTTTCTCATTTGTACTTCTGTGCCAACTCTTGGAGAGAAAGTGCCTTAGGGTGACCCCCAAGGGGTAGGACTGGGTGGTGGCTTCCTTTCCTGGATATCTCTTCCATTCATGCCCGCGTGTAGTTAAATGTCCATCTCAAGGGAGCAGTTTCCTTTTCACACTCTAATAATTGATGATTTAATATTTCTTATCTGACTTAGTGGCTGTGAAAGAGCTGGAGGAGCTGGAAAGGTGGAAGAAACAACAAAGGGTGAAGTCCATTAACCTACCTCCCATGACGCTAGGTAAGCCAGCAAGCCAGTTGCTTGAATGCAGGAGGACAGGGCCGTCCAACGATCCGCTTAGCACCTTGCTCACATCTGTCTTTCGATGTCCCTTATAGGTCACTGGGTCATTGTGCTGCTTGGAATGAAAAGCATTTAAAGTTAAAACATCCATTTAAAGTCAAAAGCATGCAGGTAGACAGTTGTTTCTGACTCTGCAAGTAGCAAACAGATGATGCCACAATATGGGGGAATAAGAAGATGGCTTAATTGCCAAATAATTTACAGCCTCTTAGTTGATCAGCTCTGAAGAAACCTTACCTAGGCATTGCATATGCCCCGTCATATCTTTCTCCCATCCTGATTAGTGCTATCACAAGCATATTAATCATGGCAGTTAACTGGTTATGGGAGGAAAAATTGGAGGGTCAATTCCAACAGTAAGATGTCAGTGGGCTGGGGACACGGGGTAGGTATACAGATAATATCATCTGTGTTTTCATTTGCAAATAGAGACTTTGGGGCCTCTGGAGCACAGGGCAGTGTGATAAATTGTCTGGGCTGCCTCTGCCCAGCATTTGACTCACTCACCAGGGAAGTCCTCTCATGCGAAGCATTCACATCTTCTCTCTGCCAGCAGCAGCTGGGAGCTTCAAGGGCTGGACACACAGTTCCTACAGGTTTAGTTCGCACAAATGTGGTAGAATCAGGGGCCAGTGACTCCCACAGTAGTTTGCAAGAAGTACTTTTTCCAAGATGTCAGTAAAAAAAAAAACTCATTTGGTGATTATGTACAAGCACTAGCATTATCATCCCACTGTATTTCATGAACAGGGTTCATCTCATGTCACCTTTATGCTGAATAAGCTGCATTTGAGGGGTACAACCTGGAGGACAGCTCTGTCTTTCCTAACTGTGCCCCTCACTCTAGCTATCTGGGTCTGTTTTTTTTTTTTTTCCGATGTTCTTTGGATGAAATTAGATCTTTTTGGTCTTTCTCAAATAATAAAGTTGTCTAGCTAATTCTAGGCATAAAACAGTGTCTTTTCAGTAAGTTCAGCCCTAAATACTGGTCATGACCCTATTGCTAATAGAGATTAAAGCTTCTTCCCTGTTCCAGCCCGGGCCTGCTTTATTTTTTTTGCCTCGCCGCATGGCATGTGGGATCTATCTAGTTCCCCACCGGGGATCGAACCTCTGCCCTCTGCAGTGGAAGCGTAGAGTCCTAACCACTAGACCACCAGGGAATTCCCAGCCTGGGCTTATTTTGGATACAAAGTTGGCAAAGGAAATGAGCGTGGCTGAATTTTTCTCTATTGACTCCTCTGTTTCTCTGTTGATTCCTCCTCCTTGTGGGTCAAAGGAAGAGGAAGAGATTATGGTCTCTCTTGCACCGATACCAGTTTCCTCAAGTTTTGGGGTGTGTTTGCTGTGCATCTCAGCCCTGGGGTCCTTGAAGTTCTTTAGAGTCCCCCTTTTGCTCGCCATCCATCTCTCCCCTGACTTTCCTGCTGGGAGTACTTGGCTTCACTGTTGGCTCCTGGTAGCTAGACTACCTTTGTAGAGCTCCTTTGTGCCTACGGAGTTGTCGACATGGGCAAGTTCCTTTTAAAGTGGCTCTAGATTGGCATCCTCTTTATGACAACCAGCCTGGGAGTGTGGGAAACACTTGTGCACTCTCCCCACAGACTGGGGATACAGGCCATTTGCCCTGTGGCCACTTCTTGATGACCAGTCTGAGGAGCTGAGGACAGCCATGTGCCTTCTGGCACTGTCTTTCCTAAGCAGGGGTCCCTCAGTCTTTTGGGGACGCAGCTTGAGCTCTTCAAATGATTTTCATTAAATCTCTCTTACTCACATTGAAGATGTGAAGATTCTTCCGTCCCTAAACACATACTCAGAGAAGATGAAATTCACAAAGACATCTCTTCTCTGATGTCTACCTCCCTTTGACCTAGCTAACCTCTTTTATAGGCTGAAAGTAGTTGCCAATTAATGTTCCCCAAACTGGTTTTAAGTTACCACCTTGCAGATCCTGCTTAGGGAGCCAAGCACTTGCCTTGGGCATTTGGAGATGTTGGTGTCTGTTGTCTTGGGGTCTTAACCAAAAATGATCAGGAGTTCTGGTATTTGGTGTATCTTGGAATGGTCAAGAGAAAGAGGGCACAGACTAGAAAAGAGTTCTGGGATGTATTAAACTTTGAGATGAGTTTTAAAAGGAAAACCTATAAATGCTTAGATATTTGATTTTCTCTATTTTTAAAATTCTCAACTCTTCCTCTATTCTTCTACCCCTTAAAATGTTAGAATGGTTCTAAGAGATACTAAAATTAGCTGTAACATTAGATAAAAGCTTCAATAGGCCTCACTGTTTCTTTCCTTAGGGCCAGGACCAAACAGGTATTACAGATCTTTTGGGACTCAGATGTCTCTATGGTGTCTTTAACTGTTCAATTATAAAAACTACGATGAATGCAAATTGTTTTAATGCATCTTCTGTGTAAGTGAATCTTTCATAGAACTGACACTTTAGTGACCAACGCACCAGAGAATTATTTCAAAGGAATCTTTAAAATATGCACGCCAAGCTTGCATAAACACTGAAAACTCCCTAAACAGTAATTCTTAGATGATTGTCAAGCTGCAAGGATTTCTCGCCCTGGTTGTTATAGGTTTAAGAGAGAGCAGATGAATAATCTAACATCCATATTTTTTCTCTTGAATACCTAAAGAAAGAACAATAAATAGTATGGATTGACCCTTAATTTTACCTAGAATATTCCCATTGTACTTAAAAACTGAGTTATAAAGACTATATACTTATCTCGTGGCAAGACTTTTCAGGATTTCCTGAGCTTTGCGATTTGAATACAGGGCAGTAGAATCAAAAGAAGAAAAACATTGAAAACATCATTGATTATCATCGTTATTAGGTTAAGAAATGGTCATACTCTAGCAGGAAGAATGTTCTAGAATTTCCGGAACACTATTTCTTAGCATGGATCTTCACGTGTGATTTCAGTCTATGTAAAAACTTGAATACCTACATGATTGAAAAGCCCTCATAGCATTGTCCTCTTACTGGGGGGATGTGGCCTTATCTTTCTTTTATGCAGTTACTGTTTAATGTCTCACTTAAAAAAATTGGTTAAGTTACTGAGTCAAATTTGGGTCTGCTTGCCCCTGTGCAGTAAAGCCAGTCTACTGACACTGCTTTTTGAAGTCCAGTGCAGTGTTTAGTGTAAGGCATCAGCCAAGGATTGGAGACAAATAGTGCTTAGAAAACTTGAACTCCCTGATGGGTTTCAGGAAAGCATTTCTAAAGGCCAGGCAAGGGAGGGGAGTCTCAGAGTATATGATCAGATTGTGCACAATTCTGATTGGTTGATGGTAAGATCCTAGGACTATACCACAGGGATTAACATTATCAATCCTTACACTCCAGTGGGCTTGGGGGCTACATGCTGTAATCATAGAGTTACCTTCTTCTATTTTTAGCATTTATAAAACAACTCAGGAAAATGTACATCAGATACTATATGTTATCTAGGTATTTCAGAGAGAAGCTAAAGTAGAAGATATGAGGATATGAGAGAAGATTCTATCCTGGGATCTTCCTGAGGGGTCTTGCCCAGTTACAATTGCCCCCTTTTTTTTGAGATTCCATAAGCTTGAGGAGAACAGCTGTTGGACAAAAAAGGGGATAATGTTTTGGATGGAGAGGTTAATCATAAACTCAGCAGAGGAACTAGGTTTTAGGGGGACTCAATTTCAGTTAGGCCCTTATTTCCAGTGGTATGAAAATGTTAAAGAAACACGTGGTGCAGACTTATCATGTATTTAATTAGTCTTTGATGGCTGACATTTCAGTTTAACATTCATGTTTCACCTTTGTGACTTTTTTCCTTAGGGGGAAGCCAATCAGAGGCTGAAGTCAGGCAGAGACAACAGCTTCAACTGATACAATCTAAATACCAGAAGAAGGTCAGAATCCATCTCTTTTAGCTTAAATTTGGCAAGAAATTAGAGTACCAGCACTTTCAAAATAACCTTGAAATAACACAGTCACTTTACGAAAAAGCGTAAAACCGTGAAACAAATTGCAAAAGAAAATCTCAAAAATCAAAGAAATCGAGATGTGAAAAGTGAAGGGATAAATACTGCGAATTCTTATCCAAGCTGTGTATCAGTCAGTGGGACCTTGGTAAGGGAATTTCTCCCACCCCAACCCCCATTTAAGTCTCTACTCTGGTTTGAACATTTGATTCCAGGAGCACAGATTTGTTTACTACATTCCCGTCATGAAAGCATGAAAGTAGCATGAAAAAACCAATGATTTTTTTTTTTTAACAAGGAACTCAGGTTTTTTGTTTGTTTGTTTGTTTTTGGTTGTACCATTCAGCATGTAGTTTCAACCAGGGATTGAACCTGCATCCCTTGCACTTCAAAGCAGACTCAACCACTGGACTGCCAAGGAAGTCCCTGAAGTCTGAGTTAAATACTAAAGAAAAATTATCTGCCCTTTCTTCTCCCTAACCTGGGCTGGTGGTGGGGGTAGTCTGGGGCCAGGGAAGACACAGAAACAGATATCAAGGTAAAAACAGAGAAATTTCATGGGCAGCAGATACAGGTTGACCGTTTTTTGTGATCTAAGTAGCCTGCAGAACAACCTATAATCATGGTGTGCTATTGCACAAACAATACTGTAATTTGCCTTTCATCATAATTTTGTGTTCCAGGGGTTCAGGCGGAAAAATAGTAACTGCTTTTTGTCCTCTGTAATCTCAATACAATTTAGCTAAAAAGAGAAGAATGTGTAAGAATCAAGAAGGAAGCTGAAGAAGCTGAAGTCCAAAAAATGAGGGCAGCTCAGAGAGAGAAGGTAGGAACTGGAGAAGATGGTAAGCTAACATTTACCTAGGGCTTCTGATGTGCCAGGTCCCCACACTGTTCATATACAAAGTGTTTAATCCTCACAAGAGCCTGTGAAGTATATAAGATTCTTGTTGTCCAAGTTTGCAAATGAAACTGACAGTTCGGTCGCTCAGTCATACCCGACTCTTTGTGACCCCCTGGACAGAGGATCAGATAACTTGTCCAAGGACTCACAGCCAGTAAAGAGAAGAAAACTGAAAGTGAAGTCGCTCAGTTGTGTCCGACTCTTTGTGACCCCATGGACTGTAGCCCACCTGGCTCCTCCACCCATGGGATTCTCCAGGCAAGAATACTGAAGTGGGTTGCCATTTCCTTCTCCAGGGGATCTTCCCAACCCAGGGATCAAACCCAGGTCTCCCACATTGCAGGCAGACACTTTAACCTCTGAGCCACCAGGGAAGTCCCCAAAGAGAAGTAGGATTCAAATCCAGACTAACTGGTCTCAGAGCTAGTGTTTATTTTTTTTAAGTACTTTTCTTTATTGGCTGTACCTTAGTTGCCCAAACAGGAATCAAACTCATGCCCCCTCCATTAGGAGCATGGAGTTTTAACCACGGGACCAACAGGGAAGACCCAGATCTGGAGTTCATTATCTTCACACTCTCTCACCTCCTCAGTGAGTGATCAGAAGAGTAGCTGTGTATTTGGCCAGAAGGCACAGCAATTAGTAACGATGGCCGCCAGTGGTACACCATCATGTTTATGCACAAATATGGAACTTTCCAGGCTAAATGTTAAATAGATGAACATGTCTTTCTCACTGGTAAAAGAAAAAGCAGGCACTGCATTTCAGTATTAGTGATATGAACTATTTTAAATCTCAAAGTGATGTTTTTAGTTGTGATCTTCTTTCTGGGGCTAGGGGGGAAAGTGTCTTGAAGATGCTCATTCTCCAGAGAAGAATGTACAGTTCTTCTGTCTGCCTCCTCCTTCTCCCATGCCCCATGAAGTCCTAAGCTGTCACAGGTTTTAAGTGTTGGAGGTTTGGGGGCAAGAGGTTGGCTGATGATGCTAGTGACCAAGTATGATATCTGTTGTATGTATAAGTCATGAAAACACAATTCTTTTTCCTGCTGTCTCTATCTCTCTTTATCTTTCTGTCTTATTTTTTTCCTCTTAAAGTTTGGGTGTTGGTCAAACTTAAACCTGGTTACCAAGCAATAGATATCTTTACTGGTTAGAGTTAACAAAGCCCAAAACTGATGGCTTATAGAATACACAAGAATGTGACTCTTCTTTCACCAAGGAGCTCTTTACCTGGCTGGAGGATATATTTCTTGGAAGGTGTCCTCTTATGTTGTGTGACCTTGGACAGGTCCCTACCCCTCTCTGAACTATTCCTGTAAAATGAGTCCGTAAGCTCCACCTCCTTGTTCCCAAGGCCAGGAATATGTGTAGATATAGAAATGCTACATTTGTAGAGATGTAGGCTCTGGGGTAGAGGTAAGATTAGACATATACACGAGGAATTGAAGTGAGATGCTGGTGGTATTAAAGAGTATAGGCACTTTGTTTACTAAATTTGATTCAGCAGTTCACTTCCAAGTCATTAGCTATTATACCTTCATTGAAAATATTCTCATAATAATGCTTTTTGAAACCTCTCTCTCTCTCTCTCTCTCTCTCTCACTCACTTCCTCTCTATTCTTCACTCTTTTGCATTCAACGCCCCTCGCCCTCGCCCACCCCATTTCCTTCTTCAGAGTAAGGTTTACATTTCAGTCTCAAGATTATAAAGGAGGTATTCCCTTTATATAGCATAGTCTTTCTGTATTTCAGGTCAAACTCAGAAAATCATCAAATAACCACCAGGAACTAATTAAGAGGCTTGCAGATCCTGAAGAATTGTGTTGTGAACTCTTATCCTAAAAGCCATTTCCTAGTTGACATTTAATACCCATAATTGGCTGGCTTGCGGGTCATTTATAGCTCGTTTCTTCATGGTTCACATAATGTACTGTATACTGTTTAGAAATGTTAGTGGCCGAAACAGTTTCTTTGACCCCAAGTGAAAGCAGGATTCCCTCCTTCTTAGGTTCTGCCACACCACTGGATATACAGCAGTAATTAACTACAAAAATCCAAACTGAATCAGCTTTTCTAAAATGATAGCTACAATGATTATTGATATAAATTTGTCTAAGAGTAAGAGATGGGGAGAGAGAGTTGATGTATAGATCCTTGCCATTCAAAACGCAGTTTTTGAACCAGCAGCCTTGGCATATCACTTATTAGAAATGCAGGAACTTCCCTGGTGGTCCAGTGGTTAACAATCTGCCTGGCAATGGAGAGGACAAAGATTTGATCCCTGGTAGGATAATTAAGGGGCTTTCCTGGTGGCTCAGCAGTAAAGAATCTGCCTGCAATGCAGGAGACTCGGGTTCAGTCCCTGGTTGAGAAGATCCTGTGGAGGAGGGCATGGGAACCCACTCCAGTATTGTTGCCTGAGAATACCATGGACAGAGGATCCTTGGTGGGCTACAGTCCATGGGGTTGTGAAGAGTGAGACCTAAATGAAGTGACTGAGCACGCACACAGGATAACTAAGATCCCATGTGCCCCAGAGCAGCTGAGCCCGGGTGCCGTAACTAGAGAGGGTGTTCACTGCAATGAAGATCCTGATGCTGCAACTAAGACCCGATGCGGCCAAAGAAATAAATATTTTAAAAAAAGAAATGCAGGATCTCAAACCCCACCCCAGACCTTCTGAAACAGAACTGGCATTTTAACAAGCTCCCCAGGTGATTCTCGTGCACATCCTGGTTGGAGGAGCTAAACTGCCTTGAGAGAGACAGGGCCGCCCACTCCGGCCCTTGCACAGACTTGATTTCTCTGGCTAATTGGCTCGGACTGCCACCCTGACCTAGTTTTTCCTACTGTATATAAATCTGTGGCTTTCATACTAAATGTGAGCCTATTTAGTAGCTTGTGTCAGATAAAAGAAAAATGGACATTAGCCATCTCGAAATGGCATGCTTTACATTGCCAGAGTGAAAATGGCCAAGGGAAGCGATAACGGCTGTGCTTATGGAGCATTTATTCTTTGAAATGCACAGCAGACACACACATGGACACCGGCCTACAAAACACCACCCTCCTCCCCAGGCACATGGCTGCTGTCCAGGAACGACTAGCCAAGGAGAATCCAAGCAGCCTTTTGCCTCCCGAGGACTCCCAGCTTGGCCCATTGGTCTTAACAGCCCCTTGACCTTTTTTTTTTCCTATCCCAAGAGGGTCCCCGGACTTCCCAGGTGGCACTAGTGTAAAAAACCTGCCTGCCAATGCAGGAGACGTGAGAGACTCAGGTTTGATCCCTGGGTCGGGAAGATCTTCGGGAGGAGGGCATGGCAGCCCATCCCAGTATTCTTGCCTGGGAAATCCCATGGACAGAGGAGCCTGGCGGGCTACAGTCCATGGGGCTGCAGAGTCAGACATGACTGAAGCGACTTAGCACACATGCACGCAGGAGGGTGACCCAGGAACACCGGGTCTCTTTCCGATTGGTCACCACCTGTGTGTGAGTGAGGAGAGAGTAAACTGCATTCCCTGTATCCTTAATAAGCGCACAGGTATGCAAGGCAGCCATTCCTTTAGCATCTGGTCACGTCATTGGCGTCCGGGAGGAGTTAATCCTGTGGGCTCAGGGGCACTTAGGTGAGGGCACCGGGGTGCTTCAGGTAAGCTTGTATTCCCTGGACTAGAGGATGCTGATGCTGCGTGCTCTTCCAGTGCTGTGCTGGGACCTCCTTGTACTGGCTCATGACAGTGGATTGTTACAGTTTTCTGAGTTAGTTGACTTCATGTTGGTGGATTGAAACTGCCCGCGAGGGGGTATTTTCACCACTGGAATCAGTAAATGCTACAAATCAACTGCCCCTCCCCTCCTTGCTAGAGAGAGCTAGGTGTTAAATTTATCAGCACACCACTGCTTTACCCTAAAGGAAATAAGACCTCCCTCCCTCTCTCCCATTCTAAAACTAAGCGTCAGAGGGCTGGTGGGGGGCAAAGATTCTGTGAATTATCTGGCATGTTATGTATCTGATTTAAAAGTGGATTCCAGGCAGAATAACACCTCCTCCCCTGCTCTTCCACATTCTAATCCCTAGAATTTTGGAAGATGTGATGTTATGTGGCAAAGAGGAATTCAGTTTGCAGGTGAAATTAGTTACTAATCAACTTACATTCAAATAGGAAGAATAGCCTGCATTATTCAGGTAGGTCCAGTGTAACCATGAGGTCCCTTAAATTGGGAAGAGGGACGCAGAAAATTGAGAGCATAAAGATAATGGAGCTGCTGCTGCTAAGTCGAGTCAGTCGTATCTGACTCTGTGTGACCCCATAGATGGCAGCCCACCAGGCTCCCCCGTCCGTGGGATTCTCCAGGCAAGAACACTGGAGTGGGTTGCCATTCCTTCTCCAATGCAGGAAAGTGAAAAGTAAAAGTGAAGTTGCTCATTTGTGGCAGATTCTTAGCGACCCCATGGACAGCAGCCCAGCAGGCTCCTCCGCCCATGGGATTTTCCAGGCAAGAGTGCTAAAGTGGGGCGCCATTGCCTTCTCTGAAAGATACGGAGCAGGAGAAAGATTTAGCCTGCCATTATTGGCTTGAAGGTAGAAGAAGGCCACTGGATAAGAGACTAAACCTATAGGTAGGAGCTACAAAACCATAGCATGGTACCCCTAGCTCTACACTGACCAAATAGATGACTGGCACTTTGGACAGCAGGACATTACAAATAGATGTGATTTCTGGAAACAGAGTTTTTATTGTAGGGGTTCAGTTCAGTTCAGTCACTCAGTCGTGTCCGACTCTTTGCAACCCCATGAATTGCAGCACGCCAGGCCTCCCTGTCCATCACCAACTCCCAGAGTTCACTCAAACCCACATCCATCGAGTCGGTGATGCCATCCAGCCATCTCATCCTCTATCGTCCCCTTCTCCTCCTGCCCCCAATCCCTCCCAGCATCACAGTATTTTCCAATGAGTCAACTCTTCACATGAGGTGGCTAAAGTTCTGGAGTTTCAGCTTTAGCATCATTCCTTCCAAAAAACACCCAGGGCTGATCTCCTTCAGAATGAATGGGTTGGATCTCCTGCAGTCCAAGGGACTCTCAAGAGTCTTCTCCAACACCACAGTGCAAAAGCATCAATTCTTTGGTGCTCAGCCTTCTTCACAGTCCAACTCTCACATCCATACATGACTACTGGAAAAACCATAGCCTTGACTAGATGGACCTTAGTCGGCAAAGTAATGTCTCTGCTTTTCAATATGCTATCTAGGCTGCTCATAACTTTTCTTCCAAGGAATAAGTTTCTTTTAATTTCATGGCTGCAGTCACCATCTGCAGTGATTTTAGAGCCCCCAAAAATAAAGTCTGAGACTGTTTCCACTGTTTCCCCATCTATTTCCCATGAAGGGATGGGACTGGATACCATGATCTTTGTTTCCTGAATGTTGAGTTTTAAGCCAACTTTTTCACTCTCCTCTTTCACTTTCATCAAGAGGCTTTTTAGTTCCTCTTCACTTTCTGCCTGTTGGCAAAGTAATGTCTCTGCTTTTGAATATGCTATCTAGGTTGGTCATAACTTTTCTTCCAAGGAGTAAGCGTCTTCTAATTTCATGGCTGCAGTCACCATCTGCAGTGATTGTGGAGCCCCCCCAAAATAAAATCTGACACTGTTTCCACTGTTTCCCCATCTATTTCCCATGAAGTGATGGGACTGAATGCCATGATCTTCGTTTTCTGAATGTTGAGCTTTAAGCCAACTTTCTTGCTCTCCTCTTTCACTTTCATCATGAGGCTCTTTAGTTCCTCTTCACTTTCTGCCATAAGGGTGGTGTCATCTGCATATCTGAGGTGATTGATATTTCTCCCGGCAATCTTGATTCCAGCTTGTGTTTCTTCCAGTCCAGCGTTTCTCATGATATACTCTGCATATAAGTTAAATAAGCAGGGTGACAATATACAACCTTGACGTACTCCTTTTCCTATTTGGAACCAGTCTGTTGTGCCATGTCCAGTTAGGGATTCAATATGTAAGAAGAGATTCTGTTGAGGGTGGGGACAGTAGACAAAGAATTATCAGCATCAATAATGGAATATTTACATGTGATGGGAAAGAACATACAATTGCAATACAACATACAATATCTAGGTCGGTCACAGCTTTTCTTCCAAGGATAAGCATCTTTTAATTCATGGCTGCAGTCACCATCAACAGTGATTCTGGAGCCCAGAAAAATAAAGTCAGCCACTGTTTCCACTGTTTGCCCATCCATGATGGGACCGGATGCCATGATCTTAGTTTTCTGAATGTTGAGCTTTAAGCCAACTTTTTCTGTTAGTAGCCTATAATATGAGGCTGAATTTATCAATATAAGACAGTAACCAAGAGGTTTGTAGCACTCGCTATGGATAGTGGAGCAGTGAGTTAGAAAAAGCCTCCAAAGATAGTGACCTGGCAAAATTAATGAATTATCCTGGGACTCCTTGCTCTGAGTTTCTTTTTATAATAAACAGCAATCTGTTATTTCCTTAGTCACTTTTATCTGCTATCTGCCTCCTGCAGCTTATGGCAAACCTTTACTGATATTCTTTCCTTCCATGTTCACTGTTCTTTTATTTATTTATTTTAATTGAAAGATAATTGCTCTACAGTATTGTGTTGGTTTCTGCTAAACATCAACATAAGTCAGCCATAGGTTTACCCATGTCCCCTCCTATTTGAATAACCTCCCTCCCCCACCCCTCTAGGTTGTTACCAAGCCCCAATTTGAGTTCCCTGAGTTCTACAGCAAATTCTTATTGGCTACCTATTTTACATATGGTAAAGTATGTTTCTATATTATTCTCTTTACATCCTACCCTCTCCTTCCTCCCATCCCCCAGCCATGACCATAAGTCTGTTGTCAATATCTGTGTCTTCTTTGATGCTCTAAAGATAGGTTCATTAGTATCATCTTGCTAGAGTTCATATATATGCATTAGTATATATTTGTTTTCCTCTTTATGACTTACTTCACTCTGTCCACAATAGGCTCTAAATTCATCCACCTCTTTAGGACTGACTCAGATATGTTCCTTTTTGGCTGAGTAATATTTCATTGTACATATGTACAACAGCTTCTTTATCCATTCATCTGTCAATGGACATCTAGGTTGCTTCCATGTCATAGCTATTGTAAACAAAGCTACAATGAACATTGGAGTACATGTGTGTTTTCAAATTTTGTTTCCTCAGGGAATATTCCTGGTACTGGAATTGCTGGGTAATATGGGGTTTTATTCCTAGATTTTTAAGGAATCTCCATACTGTTCTCCATAGTGGGTGTATCAATTTACATTCCCACCAAAAGTGCAAGAGGGTTCCTTTTTCTTCACACTCTCTCCAGCATTTCTTGTTTGCAGAATGTTTGGTAATAACCATTCTGATCAGTGTGAGGTGGTATCTCATTGTAGTTTTGATTTTGATTTACATTTCTCTAATAGTGAGCACTGATTGAAGTGCTTTGTCCCATTGTCTATTCTTGCCTCCCTTGTCAAAAATAAGGTATTCATAGTTATGACGTTTTATATTGCTCCATTCGTCTGTATTTCTGTTTTTGTGCCAGTACTATACAGTCTTGATGATATAGCTTTGTAGTATAGTCTGAAGTCAGGAAGGTTGATTTCTTCAGCTTCATTCTTCTTCCTCAAGATTGTTTTGGCTATTTGGGGTCTTTTATGTTTCTATATGAATTGTGAGATTATTTGTACTAGTTTTGTGCAAAATACCATTGGTAATTTCATAGGGATTGCATTGAATCTGTAGATAACATTTGATAGCATAGTCATTTTCACAATATTGATTCTTCTAATCCAAGAACATGGAATATCTCTTCATCTGGTTATGTCATCATTGATTTCTTTCATCACTGCCTGTATATAATAGTTTTCTGTGTATAACTCTTTTCTCTCCCTAGATAGATATTTTTGCTGCAATGGTAAATGGCATTGCTTCCTTAATTTCTCTTTCTGATACTTCATTGTTGTTGATAGGAATGCAAGTGATTCCAAACTCACTTTTCTTAAGAACCCTATTGCACAGATTAAAACAAAGAAAATCCCCATACATTATATTTTTCCTGAATAATTCCATATTTTGGTCTTGCTTAAATTCAGATTGAAATAACAATTATCATATTTTTTGCAGCTTTCTTAAAGGACTATGTTTTATTTTCCCTAGTCTTTAATATTTTAGAATCTGAGATGGGAAAAACATTCTTCTCCCATCTCATTGATCCTTACATGTGATGATATACTGTCCTTTTAGATCATGCAATTTGACTGTTTCCACAACATCTTTTCTGGCTTCTATTTTCTTATGATCTCTTCCTTTTTTCTGCTTGGTCCCCAGTACTGAAATAATCTGAACACCTGAAATAGGCAACCAGAGCACCATTATCCATATTTTTAAAGTCTTTTCCCTTTCACTTGTTCACACTCAATATATTTCAATTACTTCTGTGCATATATATGTAAGTTGATTGTCAGCATCACCCATAAGCCTTCACATTTAAAATTTTAAGTCAAAAATTTCCTTCTCTGACCATAACTTCATAGGTTTTCCTCCTCCTCTTCCTTGACAACACTAACCTTCCATATTTTTGACCCTTCTAACATCTTCATATAAAACTTTATCCTTTCCACTTTCTCTGTACTGTTCTCTATTTGCCAACATTAGAAAAACTCTCTTGTGGACATCACACATTCTGTTCTGTTCTTTAAACTAGTGGAATCTCTTAACAAAGCCCAACCTTAGATCAACATTTGTTTGCTCCCTTCTAATTCCAAGTTATTTAGTAGTTCAATAAGAAAAGTACATAACCATGTTGGCTACTTTTAAATTATAATCTTAAAACTCAATTAGGCCTGAAAAACTGTCTGGGATTCTTATGAATAACTGATATCAATCACATGGTTCTTCTGTAACATGAAAGGCAATAGCAACAATTATGCCTGATGATGGAATGAACAGTCTCTTAAATGAAGTATGTTTATCTGCATCTATGTGAATATAATTGCTTTTTAGATATAATTTTAGAAATAGGAAGGAAATAAAATACAGCAGGTTTAGAAAACAGAACATCACCTATGGTACTTGAAATGTACAGTGGATGCATATGGAATATCTGGAATATGTGAGGGAAGTATGTTTAATAAATACTCTAGTGCCTTTAAAGCTTTATTCAGTTAGAAATGATAGGCAAAAAATAAACTTTTGACATAGGACTGAAGAAGATTATATATAGGTTAATATAGTTTCTTCTTGCACAACAACAAAAATACCCTTTAATTTGAAATCATTTCTAAATTTCAGAAGCACATGTAGTAGAAACAAAAACAAGTAAACATTAAGAAGATACATATT
>SJYC01062153.1:0-21910 GCA_006408675.1 Madoqua kirkii
CCACTGCTGGAGGCACAGGCTTTAGACAGCAAGGCCTTCCTGCTGCTATAGTGCATTCCACTCCATTGCCATGGCTCTTCATAATCTGTGAAGTACTAAACAAATACAGAGGAATCTGAGTGTTCTTTTATTTGATAAATCTAGCAACCCTAAGTAGAATGGATGCAAATAAACTTCTGCAGAAGAAAGATGTGCTGGCAGCCCATTAACAATAACAAGGAAAGTAAAATTACACAGGCCAAGAGGGAGAGTTCTATTTTCCTTGAGTTTCCTATAGTTGTTTGTTGGTCATCAGACACAGAAAACATTCTGTGGACCTTTGACCACCAAAGAAAAGTCTCTTCACACTGAGCTAGAAGGTAGGTTTTAATACACATCAGAGTTTGGCTCAATTGCCACATTGTTTCTTGTGTTGCTTTACAACATGGTAGACCATTAAAACTATTTCCTCATTTTACGGGTTAGGGAACTAAGGCTGGCCAGAGAGGTGATTCACCTTGCTCAAAGTCACGTGACTAGTTAATAGCTAAACTGAACTAGAACTAGGCAATAAGCCTAGTGCTCTTTCCAGTACAAGAATTTGTTAAAATAGCATCTGAACAGGGGAAAGACTTCAAGTTGATTGGTCTCATGTGGTCCCCAATCCCTACAGTGGGGAACTTGTTGGAGGCTCCCTACTTAGAAATTAATATTGTTTGTGACAGGTGAAGTTTTCTAGTCTCTCAGTCACTCAAATAGACATCTTTTTGAGTATGGATTACCCATCTGATTGTGCAGCAGGAGGGAGGGAGGGATCTACAGAGGTCATGGAAGGCTCTTTTGAGTTAAGTCTAGAACAGAGCCTTCATGCATGTATAAGAATTATATAACCAGAGAGGATGCTTCAGATAGGAAATAGCATGAGCAAAGGTACTGATTAAAAAAAAATACATTGTATATTTGGCTATAGCCTTTTGCATATCAAGTTTAAAATTTGTTAAATCACCCTTCACCTTTTGCTTCTATAACCAAGCAGGACACACTATGGGGCCTTGAGGGGAGGCAGGCCCTTTCCCCATGTCCTCTGCTTTAGCTCCTCTCTGAAGTACCTAGAAAATAGTATCATGTGCACATTTCCTGAGTTGCTTTATAGAAATAAAAACCCTACCAAATGGAAGATGTTGACTACCTGATGACACTGATACCAGGTCTATGGAGTCAGAGGATTAATAATATTAATCTCTGTGACACGACCCTGTTATCTCAACCATCACTCAATCAGAGAATTGTGCACAAGCTGATTGTATACCCTGTGACACTCCCTCACCTGGCCATTAAAAATGCTTTGCTGAAAGACCTCCAGGGAGTTTGGGGGTTGGTGGGAGGGCCACAAGCCACCCATCTCCTTGTTTGGCCATGCAAAAAATCTTTCTCCAGTCTCTGACACTTTGGTATTATTTAGCCTCACTATGCGCTGGGCACACAAACTTGTCTTTGGTAACACTGCTCCAAAAGAGTTACCTTTTGCTTTTCCAAGTCAGAGGGCCACATCTGAATTGGTCTTTCATCCCCTAGTTTCACTCTTCCCTCTCATTGTACTTCTGATAGTCTGCAAGGATGTCATGTACAATTGTACATGTTGTTCACTGCACAAAGATGCCCAGGCATGAAGACAAATGGGGGCTGAAATCCAAAACGCACTGCATACGCCAAGCCATGCTTTCTTAATTTTGTACATTGTGTGTTTGCCAGATCGTGTGCCCAGAAAAGAGCACACTTTTTCTAGTTTACACAAAAGCACCCTAGCCATGGCCAAGGAACTATATCAGCTGCACATCAATCGTGAGGTAAATGAGATCTTGCTCTGATTTCTCCTAGCTCCAAATCTTTAGCGCTGAAGCCACTAATGAAGCCATATCTGTAGACTAAGTTCTGCAGCAGTTCTTATAGGGTACTAACCATGACTGAAATAAATCAAGATTCCCAGTCACCTTTTGGGAATTTTAGAGCTGCCACCCTCCTGGATCTAGCATTACATGGCCCAGGGATGACCTAGATCTAATGCAGCTCACTTGGTTACATTTCCTTCTAATCCAAAACAGGGTAACTCTGAGCCCCACCAGTTCCCCTGAGTCAGTTCATCTTTACTATATGAACACTATTACATTTCTACATGACTCATGACCAAGTCTATTCTTTCCTTCTCATCTCCCCTACCTGGCAATACCATCAGAATCAGCATTAGAAATCAGAGGGGCACTCACCTGCCAATACCCATCTACCATAGTGTCTAGTCTTGTGCTAAGTCCTGGCTCCTTCGTTCTCCTACTTGCTCTGTGCCATGAAGAACCCTTCTTCCCCACAACCTACCAACCAGGGCTTTCAGACCTCCAGGGTTTCCCCTTCTTTATTAGGGTTCAGGCTTCCCTGGTGGCAGTGGTAAACAATCCATTGATCAATGCAGGAAATGCAGGTTCGATTCCTGGGTTGGGAAGATCCTTTAAAGAAGAAAATGGCAATCCATTCAGGTATTCTTTCATGGGAAATCCCATGGACAGAGAAGCCTGGTGCACTATAGTCCATAGGGTTGCAAAGAGTCGGACACAGCTCAGCAACTAAACAACAATAGCAATCAAGATTAAAGAGCTAAGCTGCTCTAACATAAAGACCCAACAATGTAGTAAACAAAGAACAATAAAGTTTCTCTCCAAATGACAGTCCAGGGCACATAAGTGGGCTACTTGGCTCCATTCAGTCATTCATGGACTTAGGTTCATTCCATCCCATCAGATTTTGCCACCCTCCTACCCCACTCCAGTACTCTTGCCTGGAAAATCCCATGGATGGAGGAGCCTGGTGGGCTGCAGTCCATAGGGTCGCTAAGAGTCGGACACGACTGGGTGACTTCACTTTCACTTTTCACTTTCATGCATTGGAGAAGGACATGGCAACCCACTCCAGTGTTCTTGCCTAGAGAATCCCAGGGATGGGGGAGCCTGGTGGGCTGCCGTCTATGGGGTCGCACAGAGTCAGACACAACTGAAGTGACTTAGCAGCAGCAGCATAAGGCAACACTGTTGTCTACCCAACTGAAGCTGTGTTCTAGGAACAATCATCTTTCTGCTCACAGAAAGAAGAAAGCATAGAGGAGCACGTGTATAAAGGCCTGGGCCAAGAGTAAGCACATATCTCTTCTGTTCACATACCATTGCTCACAAAGCCACAAAAGGGAAGCTGGGAAATGTAGTTCCCAGGTGGACAGCCTCATCCTAGCTACAATTCCATTATTATAGAAGATACCATAACTTCTTTCCTATCAGGAAAAAGCATCTTTTTGTCACAATTTCCTACCCAGAGTAGACATTTGATTAAATTCTATCAAGTTCAACCAACTTTCAGTTCAGTTCAGTCACTGAGTTGTGTCCGACTCTTTTTGACCCCATGAATCGCAGCATGTCAGGCCTCTCTGACCATCACCAACTCCCGGAGTTCACTCAAACTCATGTCCATCAAGTCAGTGATGCCATCCAGCCATCTCACCCTCTGTCGTCCCCTTCTCCTCCTGCCCCCAATCCCTCCCAGCATGAGGGTCTTTTCCAATGAGTCAACTCTTCACATGAGGTGGCCAAAGTATTGGAGTTTCAGCTTTAACATCGGTCCTGCCAATGAATACTCAGTGCCAGAGTCCATCTCCAGCAGTCGGGGAATCAGCCTGAAGGGGTGAGCGGTCAGCAGACAATGATGTTGCCTCTTACTCATAGTATGGAACTACATGTTTATTTTAAGCTTCAGGTTCTCTTTTATACTTTGATGAAAGCATTAGGTCAGAGGCTTTTAGTTTCCCCCACCCAGATTTACTATGCTTAACTTGTGATTACATTGTAACTCATGCTACATTCCTTAGTTTATTTCTTATCTTTCTAAATCCTGTTTGCCCCTAGCATCTTAAGATCATTATTTCCTAAAAAGGCTTCTAGCTATTCTTAATTAATCCTAAACCCTAAACTCAGCAAACTTCTTTTGCCTGTTTCCCTCACAAACAGGTCTCAGATAACAATCCTTCCCAGGCTTCAAGCTGCGGCCTACATGCTCATCCTGGAACATTCTTTGTAAAGATCCTTGAACAAATGTCAATGGTTATTTTATAGATTATTTTCTGGGCACAACTCTATAAGGCTTTCTGCTTTCCCATGCTTCTCTCAAGCACCTTAACATTCTTTCTAGCCAACTCAACTGAAGAAAGAACAAGTCAGAATCACAAGGCCTAACTCCTTCATCCTGGGGCAGTGCCTGTGAGATGAGGAGAGGGGGTTGGGGCCATGCCTCAATTTTGTCAGTAATGCCTAAAACAGCTCCCAACATCTCCCCCTTTCTTATTTTTTAGAGCATAAGTATGAAACTCAGTAGATAAAGCAGAGACTCTTTGCTTGAGTATTCTGAAAAGGCTCGGGGCTAATACACAAATCAGAACCAACAGGCATAAGCACATGGCCACATTAATCATTATTGTAAAAAAGGATCCATGGGAAAGATATCCCTCCAGATTTTTAAAAAGGGAATTAGAAAGCTACTGAGAGGAAAAGTCAGACTCTGCCTGCTTCATACTCTGAATATCCTGATGTAACTTAGAAATATCAATACTAAAATCTGAATGATTCCAGACGCCTAAAATATGATTCCTAATGCACTCCCAAGAATGTATGGAATCATTCACTTGTAGAGAGGGGTAACACACATCCATTTAAATTCAGCATGGCACCTTAAAGACAATTTAATTTTTAAATTCGTAATTTCTTGCTCTATAAGCAGGACTGCTTCTTCTAAAGCATTGACCTTATTTTTTATTTTCCTATCCATATTTTCCTGTGTAGTAAGAGCTATGGACACATTTCTGGACAGCTGATCGACAAACTAGGCAGGATGCACTTCTTTTGACAGGGCAACAGCAGAAACCGTAACTGAAGCAATTATGAGCCATGTTAGGCATTACCGACAACCCAGGACTGATTTCCTTTAGAATGGACTGGTTGGATCTCCTTGCCAACTTAAACAGAGTCAAAACTTAAAACAATAAATGTGTTTAATGTATAACATATACCTTTCCCTCAGGCATAGTTTCTCAAAGTATGGTGTATGGACTCTGGGTGGCCCAGGACCACTAATTTCCCCAGAAATCTAGCAAGTGGCAGAGGAAAAAGTGATGAGATTATTTCTTCACATACTTTCCACTATGTGAGATGTAAGGTTAATTATGATTTTTCACAGCTGTCACATTACATTCTTAACAATTCCTGTGTTCTTCAGGATTGGGCATGAACAAGAGCTGTAGGTGTCTCTGTCAACACTCATTTGTCAGAATACAATTCAGCTCTGTTAACATATATTTGTGCCTTTTACATGTTATTGCTTACACTTGTTAATTTACATTTTGTGTTATGACTCTTGTGTACCATTGTATCCCCAACCTAATCAACCACTCAAAAATGGTTCACTGAATATTAAAGTAGCAATAAAAATAGTAAATTCAACCAACTCAGTAAACATCATGAGCATAAGTAGTGAACAAGACTCCAGTATGAATATAGAATATGAATCTGTATGTGATGGGACAAATAAACCTGTACAGGTGAAAATAGCACACAAGCAGTCAAAAATACAAATGTGAAGTAAGAAGATAAATATCTGAAAATCTGACTTTGTTAGACCTACCATCCCTTTGCCCCTAGTTTCCAGCAGGCTGTTTTAATAAAACCTATCAAACTGTAGCATGAAGTCATCAAAGCTTTTACATAATTATTAAACAAAGTACAGTGAACCCTGTGGTAAACCAATGGAATTTTTAGAGAACAAGTATGAAGTAATTCCTTCATGAAATTGATGAATATTGTGACTAAGGCAGAGAAGATACTAAAGCAATAGGGGTATCCTTCAAAGTTGTTAGGCCTCTTGGCAACACAAGTACAAGTCACTATAGCCAAGAAGCTTGTAAAGCTAGGCACAATTTTAATGACAAATGACTCAGAGAAAGCAAAATGAGCTATTGGCAAAATTCCTGTAACAAACAACATCAGCAGACATCCACAATATCTATGGCACACAGTGTAGAAGGGCAATTATTAACACATGTGAGGGCCAGCAAATACTCTATTGTGGAATCAGACAAAACCACTGATACCCAGACTCTTAGCATATGTGGGGAAAGGCTGCATGACTTTTTTGCATTTTTGACCCTGAAATCCCATGCTATCAGAGGAAAGAGGTTTTCTTTTTAAATTAAACTTATTATTCTGAGATAGTTTTTTATTTACAGGCAGTATAAGAATAATGACTTCCCAGGTGGCACTAGTGGTAAAGACTCCGCTTGCCAATACAGGAGACTTAAACACGGGTTTGATCCCTGAGTCAGGAAGATCCTCTGGAGGAGGACAACCCACTCCAGTATTCTTGCCTGGAGAATCCTCAGGAACAAAGGAGTCTGGTGGGCTACAGTCCATGGGGTTGCAATGAGTCAGACATGACTGAAGAGACTTAGCTCGAACGTGCGTGTAAGAATAATACAGAGAGAAACTAGGTACTGTTTACCCAGTTTCCCCAATAAGATTGCCTTGTAAAAGAGTAATACAATATCACAACTAGAATACTGACATTGATACAGTCACAACAGAACATTTTCAGAAGTATCTCTCCTGTGGTCCTTTAATAGTCACACCCAGTTCAGTTCAGTCACTCAGTCATGTTTGACTCTTTGCAACCCCATGAACCGCAGCACGCCAGGCTTCCCTGTCCATCACCAGCTCCCAGAGTTACCCAAACTCATGTCCATTGAGTCGGTGATGCCATCCAGCCATCTCATCCTCTGTTGTCCCCTTCTCCTCCTGCCCTCAATCTTTCCCAGCATCAGGGTCTTTTCAAATAAGTCACACCCAGTACCCCTACTTTAATCCTGTCAACTACTAATCTGTTCTCCATTTCTGTACTTCCGTCATTTCTAGAATGTTATACACTTGGACTCATACAGTATGTAGCCTTTAAGCATTGATTTTTTTCATTCATTATAATTCTTTATAGATCTACCCAAGATGTTGTGTGTGTGTATCAATAATTTGTTCCTTTTTACTGAAAAATAGTATTACATGACATGAATATATTGAGTTGGGCAAAAATTCCATTGAATAAGTCCATAACATCTTATGGAAAAACCCAAATAAACTTTTTGGCCAACCCAGTACCACAGTTTGTTGAAGCACTCACCTTGTTGAAGGACATCTGGGTTGTTTCCATTTGGGAGCTATCACAAATAATGCTGCTGTGAAACTTGTGTAGAGGTATTTATGTGAACATAAGTTTTCACTTCTCTCAGATAAATGTTTATAATTGCTGACTTGTAAAGTAGCTGCATATTTAGTTTTATATATTAAAAAAAAAAAACTGTCCAGAATTCCCTGGTGGCTCAGTGATTAAAAAAAAAAATCCACTTCCCAATGTAGGAGACACAGGTTTCATCCCTGATCCAGGAAGATTCCACATGCTTCAAAGCAACTAAGCCCGTGCACCACAACTATTGCTCACAACTGTGCTCTGGGAGCCGCAACTAATGAACCCACATGCTGCAACTACTGAAGCCCATGTGCCTAGAGCCTGTGCTTTGCAACAAGAGCCATGGCAATGAGAAGCCCAAGCACTGCAATTAGAGAGTAGCCCCCACACAGCAACGAAGACACAGCACAGCCAAAATAAGTTAATTAATTTATTTTTTAAAAACTGTCCAACTCTTTCCCAGAGTGTCTGTACCATTTTACATTTCTACCAGCAAGTACAGAGTGATCCAGTTTCTCCCCATAAAAGGAAAGGGTTTTCAAAACAAAACAAAAAAAAAACCATACTCATAAATACAGAAAGCAGATTGCTGGTTGCCAGAGGGGAAGGAGTTTAGGGGGTCGGTGAAATGGGTGAAAGGGGTCAAGAGGTACAAGCTTTCGGTTATCAAATAAATATGTCGTGGGGATGTAATGTATAGCAAGGTGACTATAGTAAATAAAACTGTAATGCATATTTGAGAGTTGAGAATAATTAAAAAGTTCTCATCACAAGAAAAACTAATTTTTGTATGATGGCAGATGTTAACTCATAGTGGTGATCATTTCGCAATGTAAACAAATATAAAAGCATTATGCTGTATAGCTGAAACTAGTATAATGTCAAATGTCAATTATATAGTAATTTTTTTAAAGTGGAAAGATTTTTAGTTCAGTTATCAAGTGCTTTTTGTGAGTCACAAAGTACACTGGAATAGGGGCAATGAGATCAATTCTGAAGAGCATTCACCATAAGCACAGGCCAGAAATATGTTGTTAAGCAAATATTAGAGGCTACATCCAAATGCCAACCCACTCCCTGCTCAATTCGCTGATAAGAGCAATCAGCAATACGTCCCCTGATCTCGATTCAGTATTGACGAAACCCATAAAAATTGTGAATATAATCAAATCATGGCCCCTAAGGGTACGTCTTCCAAGCACGCTTCCAAGCACGCTGTACAAAGAAATGTAGCAAATACCAAAGTCTACTTTTCCACTCTAAGCATGCCAGCTGTGACAGAAATCACTTTCCCGCAAGTTATTGAAACAAGGGCTGTGGGGGAAGACTCTATGACTTTGATAATGACACTAAGGATAATTTCTCAGATGTTAAATGCCTTGTTCAAGAGATATTTCATAGCCATATATACAGAAACTCGAAGAAGCTGCAAGTAATTACTTCAGTGGTGAGATGCAGCTATGTTTAATGTTAAAGGTGAAACGAGCAGGATTTCTTTAAAAAGACCTAACTATGGGGCAGTTTTATCACTGAGAATTTGAGACTGCTTCAACATGTAGAGATTTCTTCCCTTCTCACAGAAAGAAAGAAATTACATATCGTTGAGGATGTTTAAATATCACATCCAAGTCTTTCAGTAGAATTTGGCACCATGCTGTCTAGAACTGAATCAATCAAACAGGTGAATCCACACCCATCTACTTCCTGGTTTAACTATTCAACCTTCCAGCCTTTGAACGTGATTTGTTCAAAGACTTCAGCATCTGATGGAGTATTTCAAAGTGTCAACAAGGAACTATCATTGTCATTTCTGGGCCCATGTTTGCTCCAAACACCCATAACTCTACAATAAACCCACTAAATAGTTGTGACAGTCCCCAATGACCTGTAATTCTCAGTTTGGATTTTTAACTTTTTATTATGAAAAGCTTTCAAAAAGTAGGGTGGCTAGGACTATGAACTTCCATGTACCCACTACTCAGATTCAGTAGTAGTGCAAATACCTCTGGGGCCCTTCATCACAGTCCCTCCACCCACCTCTGATTTCAGCCAGAACTGTTCTGCACAAGTTCAGACTCACATCACCTTGACAGCATTCCACCTCCAGATCAAGCTTCTCTGTTTCCGCTTCTGCCCCAGTGCCTTCTCCAAAGCCAGTCCACATAAAAGCACAGACTGGAAGTGTGGGATTGTTAATCTCTTTGGGGATAACCGTGAACTGAGGTGGGGTCAGGAACCAGTGGGTGAGAGCTACAGCCTCTTCTCTATCAAGGGGACAGTTCTGGGAGATGTTCTGTACCTTTTCAGGATGTCCATCCAGAATCAAGCCCTTGCGGTCCAATGCAGCAATATCACAATGCACTCTCGCATTGACTTTTCCTCCTTCTCTAATTCTGCCAAACCTCCCACTCCTGTCTCCTGGGACAACACCCCAAATATACCCAACTACTCCCCAGTCCTTGCCTCAGACTCTGTTTTGGGGAAACTCAACTAAGACAAATAAGTTATCAAATTTTACCATTCTTATTTCATCTATCCTGGGATATTTTAAAGCATTTAAAGTATTTTTAGAAAAATAAAATATCTTAAAGTTTGGATTTTAAAAAATTTATTAGAAATAGGAAGGAAAGAAACCAGCTTAATATGGAAGCCGATTTGGGGTCAAGCTATGTGTCACCAAGTAGATCTATATATCTTGGTGAAATATTGCTCCTAAATCTCATTGCTCTCCCTTATATTAAGTTATTATTAACTATATTATTCTAAATAGTATTTCAACATAATGGTGATAAAAATGTGACAGAGCTTCTTTTCAGTATACCTCAGCAGGGGTCTATGAATGGGCTAGCTGCCCACTGCACAGCTCTTGAAAATCAACTATGAGAAACACTGGCCATCCAAAGATCACCCCCAGAGCAGTTCACAGGAATTTGTGAACTCCGTAAAAATGTATGCTGACATGTGCACACACACATGCATTTCTATGGGGAAAGGTCTTCCACCAGATCCTGAAACAAGTCCTTGACCAAAGAAGGGCTGAGAGTCACGAATGAAGGGCTATCAGGCACTCTGAACCTGACTAGGGGATGATTTTATTGTACAGACAGACGGAGCCCTTCTGGAACTCTTTAAATCATTCTGCATGGCTGATCATCATCTTCACCAAATGGCATGGCTAACCTCATTATGTGAATCCAACTAGAATTGATATGATTACAATGAAAGGATTTTCCCCTCCTCAAGGTCTAGTTTATAAAAAAGAGATTTTTTTTTTCCCCTCAAGCCTTAGTTTATAATAAAAGGTTTTTTTTTTTTTTTTTTCCTCCTCAAGGCCTGGTTTTCCACATCTGGATTAGATGATCTGGTCCCAATTTTCTTCTCAAAGCTATCTCTCCTAGTCTCAAAGAACTTTTGGGATCCTGCCAATCAACAGGAAAAGGATTTCAATTACAGTACGTGCTCTTTGCAGACTAGCCCTGGTTCTCCCAGATAGCTCTGTACCCTGAACTGGTGCAACTTCCAGGCATGTGAGAGATTCAGGGCCAGCTGTCCATGAAGCAATTCCTCCCACCTGCATCTTGGCCAGCCCCAAAATTACTAACTCAGAAAGGAAGTTGGAAAGTTAAAAAGGCACACTTTTTCTCTAAAGAGACTTAATTAGGTTTAGCATTTGGGTTTGGGGTTCTTTTTTTCTTTCCCTATTAACAAAGAAGTATTTGTACAACATGAACACAAGTAGAGAAAGAAAATGACATCTTAAAATCATTTCCACTTAAAAACCAAGACAAAAATGGTACAGGTGGCCTTTTAAAAAGGGACTCCTCTACACAAGCCCTTTTCTTGAATAGGCCTCTAACTAACCCTCATGCAGCTGCAAGGACGAGTTAACGTTCCTGTGATTTATTACTTTAAAGAGGATATTCTCAGGCATCATCTGCAAGAGGGCCTAGCAGGATGTAGAATGGGAGACTAAGAACACATTGGAAGGAGCTGAATTTTCCATGTGGTTTTTCATTCTCTTTCTGATTATACATGGAAAATCTTGTTTTTAAGATATTTTTTTAACCACCACAAACATCACAAAAGCACCCTGCTCCTAGGCCGGCTTGCAGCAGGCCTGAGTAAGGCACTGAGCTCACAACAAAGAGGAGGAGCCCAAAGCGAGCTTTCCAATGAAAGGCACTTTCTGGCACAAAAGGTCCTCCCTGACTCAAAGACTTTTAACTTCCATGGGAAGCCACCCTTGCTAGGTAATAAAGAGCAGCTGACACTGACTGAGCACTAACTATATGACAGGGAATGTTCAGGACCATTGGCTTGGGTTATTTCATATTCCATGATAAACTCAGTTTACCATACCTAGTTTACAGATGAGGAAACTTCAGCTGAGAGAAATGAAGTCACTTTCCCCATGTTGTTGTTTAGTCCCTCAGTCTTGTCTGGTTCTTTTGGGACCCTATGGAATTTGCTGATGAAATTCAAAATCAAAATAATAATGAAGTCCATCTCTAGATACTATTTTTAAATCTTGCTTGAATTATGCTATCTGCCTGCTGCCAAGATAAGTGTATGTTCAAAGGTGAAGGTGAAGGTGAAGTCACTCAGTCATGTCTGACTCTTTGCGACCACGTGGACTGTAACTTACTAGGCTCCTCTGTCCATGGGATTCTCCAGGCAAGAATACTGGAGTGGGTTGCCTTGCCCTCCTCCAGGGGATCTTCCTGACCCAGGGATCAAACCCACATCTCTCATGTCTCCTGCATTAGCAGTCGGTTTCTTTACCCTAGTGGAAACAACTGCCAAGAAAGTCTTGTTGTTTAGTTGCTAACTTGTGTCTGACTCTTGGCAAGTCGATGGACTGTAACCCACCAGGCTCCTCTGTCCATGGAATTCTCTAGGCAAGAATACTGGAGTGGGTTGCCATTTCTCCAGGGGATCTTCCCACCCCAGAGATTGAACCTGGGTTTCTTTACATCTCTTGCAATGGCAGGCAGGTTCTTTACCACTGAGCCACCTGGGAAGCCCCACACAAGGTCACAGAGCTCAGACTTTTCCTTGTTTGAATGACTTCAACAGTAGTGCTTTTAACAACTACATACTTTTCACCTCTTCCTTTTCGTCTAGGGTAGGCCCCTGACCTCAAATGCCAGGATTTATACTAGCCCCAGGTTACCTAGGCACTCTGGCTATAGTAGCTATCCAGCCTGCCCTCAGGAATAATGCCTCATGTATAAAATTTCCCATTTTATCCAAATACATCTAATCCCATTGAACTCTCGGTTTCCCATCAAATCTTTGAGAAAAACTATGGCACTTTTTTATATAATTAAAATCACTTCAGATTCTCTTGATATTATCTTTAAAATTGCTCTTGGGTGTACCCACACATACACATACCCTCTCACAGTATTAGTTCACATGTATTGAGCATTCACTGTGCCAGACATCATGTTAATTATTTAACATGCATTTTTTCATTCAATTACCCACAGTAACCTCATGAGGTAGATACTATTATTACTCCTGCTTTACATATGAGAAAACTAAGATTTAGAAAAATTCTACCATTTCAGCAACTAGAGCACCCAGGATCTGAATACAGTTGTGTTTGACTTGAGAGCCGAAGCCTTTAAAGCACTGCTCTCTACTTACACTCTTCTTACCACTAATAAATCATGCTGATAGTATATACCTCTAACATAATGTAGTGAGACTTACACTTTACTTCTGTGTTATTTCTCCCAAACCCCATTGCCTCAGCATAATAAAGGAGAAAAGCATCAGACAGAGGTCAGTGGAGGGGTGTTTGAAAAAATACCTGACCAATATTCCTCAAAACTGTCAAGGCCATCAAAAACAAAGAAGAATCCTGGTGACATTTGTGAAAATGAAGAGTAGGGAACTCCAAAAGTTTATCCCTCCTCAAAAGCTATGAATAAACTGGCAAAAACCATCGGAATTAACATTTTCAGAACTCAGGATACTAATCAAAAGCTTGCAGGAACAGGGGATATGCTCAATCAAGAGAAAGCAGCTGGATCTTGCTAAGAGAGCTTTGTGGCATTTCAACTGAACTTGGACCCATTCCTTGCTCCCCAGCTCAGCAGTGACCTTGGAGACAACAGCAGCCCACATCCCTGGTATAAGTACCCAGTACAGGAGAACAGACTTCGTCCTCTAAGAATTGTGTCTGTTTATTTTAACTTGCCTGGTGACCAACTCAAAGGGCTTACCTTTATTTAGACTCACTCAGAACTCTCCCCGGGCTGAGGTGACTATCCAGGGGGAAATTGTCAAAATCATTTGAAGGCAGCCATTAGTAGCTGCCACCTGGGTAATGCATAACAGTTGGGGAAACAACAGACAGCCAAACTCTCAAGAGGAAAGGCTGGGCAACGAGATGCTTTGGGGAATAAGGGCTTTGAAAAGCTTCCACAGGGACTTCCCTGGCAGTCCAGTGGTTAAGACTCCGTGTTCCCAATGCAGAGGGAACAGGTTTGATCTCTGGTCGGGGAACTAAGATCCCATATGCCACACAATGTGGCCAAAAGAAAAGAAAAGCTTCCATATATTCCTGGAAATCTAGAAGGCCACATGCCTGCCCAGGACTGAGCACATACTCAGAAGAGATCTGAGAAGGCCCTAAGAGCTGTATCTGGCTGAAAATGTATACATTTTTCCATATAATGTAAAGAAAATTAAACATGAATTGTTTGTGAGATAAGAAAACGTAGAAGTGTAGTTTTATATTGTATTTAGTATACATTTTGGCCCCTAACCTCCCCTATTTTCAGTATGCTACTCAGGCTCACAACCATGTAATCTTACCTTCCATCATGATACATACAACTGGAAGACAAAAATCAAAACTGTCTTCTAGAATGAGTTCCAAAGTCACCTCAAAACCAAGCAGGCCCTGTGGGGCCTTCCAGAGACAGGACACCCCCCCCACCCGTCCGCCACCAACTGTGTCCTCTGCTTGCCTCTTGTTTGTACAAAAGCTCTAGTCTCCCAGGCTTCTCCTGAGCCACAAAAGCCTGGATCAAGAATTAATGATTGAAAACATGTAGTAACAAAAGTAGTAGTTGGGCCAGGAGAACTGCTAAGAGTTTAAACAGTATATCAGCCATATGGCAGTGACAGAATCTTTAGCTCCCTCCTGAAGTATAATAGTATCTGATGAAGACTTTCTGAATTGTTGTGCCAATGCTAAAAACTCCACCAAATGAAGAAGTTAAGCACGTGATGATCATGAGCGCATAGTCCCCAGACCTACTAATACTTAAGGACTGATAATGTTAACCCCTGTGACACCACCTTGTTACCTCACCGCCAACCAATCAGAGAACTGTCCATGAGCTCATCACATACCCTGCAACCCCCTTCCCTCATCTGGCCTTTAAAAATGCTTCCCTGAAACCCATTGGGGAGTTTGGGTGTTTTGCACATGAGCCACTCATTTTCCTTGCTTTGCCCTTCAATAAACCTTCTTCTGCTCCAAACTGTTATGTTCTGGTTTGTTTGGCCTCAGTGTGTATTTGGCACATGAAAACTGTTCCCTAAACAGACTTTTAAATTATCTCCAAGTTTTTTATCACTGTCAAAGTCACATGGTTCCTCCAACTCCCAAGCCTATCTGGAATTTTGAAGGGAAAATCAGCTTGCTTTTCATTGGTCTTCCTTTGTGAGCACTTGGGATGAGATCATCCTCCATTCTGTTCACTTACCAGTCTTTCATCTGCTTTTCCTCCCCATATGCTAAGATTAGGAGTTACTGATGAAGTTCTCATCAAACATGGAGAAGAAAGAGATAAATATAAAATCAATGTACCAGTCAAGGATATCCAATATGTGACTAATAGGTATACTAGAAAAAGACAATAGTAAAAAGGAGAGAAGGAAAACATTAAAGAAAGAATAAAAGATTATTCCCTGAACTAAAGGACATGAGTTTCCAGACAGAAAAGTCCAGCATGATGAATGAAAAAATAGCCTCAATAAGCCTTATCATCATTAAATTTTGGAAAAATCAGAGCTTGTCGTTGTTGTTGTTTAGTCACTAAGTTGTGTCTGACTCTTCTGCAAGTCCATGGACTGTAGCTCACCAGGCTCCTCTGTTCATGGGATTGCCCCCAAGCAAGAATACTAGAGTGGCTTGCCATGCCCTCCTCCAGGGAATCTTCCCAACCCAGGGACTGAACCAGTGTCTCCTGCTTGGCAGGAGACCACTGAGCCACCAAGGAAGCCCAAGTATCCTAAGCTTCTGGAATAACCATAATAGGACACATGTGGAGATCAAGAATACTGATTGAGAATCAGAATCACATTCAATTCCTCAAAAATAATACTGCAAGTTAAACACTGGGTTTTTTTTTTTTTTTCCAATTTAGAAATACACACTTAGCCGAATAACAAAAAGTTCTGGAAAAGCATAAAGACATTTTCAGATATTCAAATTCTCAAAGATTTTACTTCCAATGCATATTTTCTTAGGAAACTTCTTGAGAAGAACATATCAAATCCAGGAAATGGTGGATGGAATGTAGAAGAGATGCAGAGAGAGGTCCCAGAATGACAATTGTGCATGAGGCCAGAGCAGGACTACTCAAAAAGTAGAAATAAAACCAATAAATAAAGTCAAAATGTTATTTGCAGAAAATTGTTGCAGATAGCTCGCTGAAAGATCCTTTCCCACTGAACACCCAAAACAAAATGCAGAAATGAAAATGAAAAAGAAAAACAGTGGTTATTTTAAGGGAATTTCTGGAGAATATATTAAAAGAAATTTTAGAAAATAGTTAAATCCAGTTTAAAAACAGTTCACATGATTATATGAGCACATTCCCAGGGTCACTCTCAGAGCTTCAGAAGGGGCTGGTAGAAACACAGGACCCTGGAGCTCAAATTTCACTGGTGTCAAGGCAAATCTATCTTTGGGAGAGGCATTGGCACATTTCTGAGGGTACATCAAGGAAGCTCCTTCAAGGAGCTTCTGGGACACTTCCACCTCAGTGCTTTTAGAGTCATACCATGTCTGTCTTAAAACGAGAAGTGTGTTCTTTGCACACGTAATTTTATTGAACATTTGATCTTTTCCAGGCACCATTCTAGGCACTTTACAGATTCTAGTACAAGCATGAATTAATGCTCACAATAATTCCGACAGTAGATACTATTATTATCTCTTTTACAGATGGAAGTGAGGTTCAGAAGATAACACTATTTGCTCAAGGTCATGCAGATTTAAGCTGTAGAATAGGGGTTTAAAGTTGGGTCTCTATGAGCCAAGAAATCTAACTTGTTTCACCAAAGCCCAAACCCCCAAATTCTTTCTGTTTACCTGACTCTTCCACTCTCATCTGTCATTTAGTTTCTCCAGCTGCTTCTGACCATGGCATTCTTTGTATGAGCCCTTGGTTGTCTCTGGCAGCAGCTATGGCTGCCATCAGCATGAACAACCCTATCAGTACTGTTATCCAAGCAAAGTGGGAAGGAGACTCCCATCTCCTGTAGCATTTATAGGATTTTCCAATCATCCTGACTCAGATTCCTGGATATGTGTGTTCTAACTAGAAGAGATATTGTACTCTGTATCAATCAGAGGATCAAGGCATATATCACATTCTAGCATATCCCAAGTGGCGCTAGTGCTAAAGAACTTGCCTGCCAATGTAGGAGATGCAAGAGATTTGTGTTTGATCCCTGGGTCGGGAAGATCCCCTGGAAGAGGGCATGACAACCCACTCCAGTACTCTTGCCTGGAAAATCCCATGGACAGAGGAGCCTGGCGGGCTACAGTCCATGGGGTCACAGAGAGTCCAACATGACTGAGCAACTTAGCACACACGCATGCAGCACATGATATACAGCACCCAACCCTCTTTCTGGAACCTTAGCTGAGCCTTCAGCAGTCAGTTCTACTGTTCTATCAGACATTCTGTAAGCCAGCAGAGATTGGTGCCAGTGTGGGCAAGATTGGCAGAGAAGGCAAGTCCATATCTAAAGTAGAAAACCATTCAGCTGAGGGAGAACCACTGCCTACTTTAGGATAGAAGGGATCCAAATAATTGACCTGACACCAGGCAACTGGCTGGTCTCCCTGAAGAATGGTACCATATGAGGGCTGTTGGCAGACTGGGCACCTCACTGCAGCAGATGCTAGATCAGTTTTAGTGAAAGGAAGTTGACTCACTGGGAAGATTTCCTTCTCCACTGTCCTTCAGAGCCCCTGACAGCTATACAGACTCCCGTAACCACCATTCAAAATTAATATGTAGCATTTCCATTACCCCAGAAAGTTCCCTCCTGTCCTTTCCAGTTAATCCTGATGCCCACCCAAAGTTTCAATTTTCTTTCTCCATAGTTTGTATGTCTGTTCTTGGAAGTCATTTAAATGGAATCATGCAGTATGTATTTTGGAGTGTATCTGGCTTCTTGAGTGTAAATAATGGTTTTGAAATTGTGGACTGCTTTCAATTCTCCCCATTGATGAACATAAAAAAATTTCTGGAGCTGGGTGTGTACTTTTCTATCGAAGCTGTTTGAGATGTGGTTCTGGCTATCTACTGGAGGTAATGAGGATGGTGGAGTGCATCTTGAGAAGAAAAGGTCATCTCACAAGGCAGCTGTTTCAGGTGAACTTATTACACAGTCTCCATGAAAAGGAAAATTATCCTCCTCTGGCATGATTTTGAAAGAGGGCTGCTTCTGCCAGCAAGAAAAGTTCAGAGAAATTGGAGGGTTCATAATACTTGGATTCATCTATCAAAATAACCATCCCAGATCTCTATGTTCCACTTGTTCCCTATCTGATCTTGAAAAAAAATGGCCTGACAAGGTTGTACATTTAGTCCTTTTTGCATCTCTGCCACCCTTATCAGATTCTGAGCCTGATTTTTAGTAGTCTGTCCTGCAGCTACAGGAGATAAGGATCTCCTTTAAATCTGCCATGGAGGCAGAGTTCCTCCTGCAGTCAAGAGCAACCATTCCACTCCAAGTTCCTTATAAATAGCATTGTCCGTTTATTGATTAAGTGCCACAGCCACTTGACCTCCCCATATCTTGCCTTGTACCTCCATATCATACCAATAAAATACCACATTGCACAGGTGAAAGCTCAAGTGTTTGCCATTTCACGGCAGGGATACACTTAACACCAGCCAGTGTCCCTACAGCTTTAATTATTTTTAATTTGTCCTTTGTTTATATTTTTGATAATTTATCCTTTGCTTTATTTTATTGATCTTTATTTTATATTGAAGCATAATTGATTAACCATGTTGTGTTAGTTTCAAATGTACAGCAAAGTGATTCAGTTATACATATAGATGGATCTGTTTTCTAATTCTTTTTTTCATTTAGGTTATTACAGAATATTTAGCAGTGTTCCCTGTGCTGTACAGTAGGTCCTTGCTGGTTATCTAAGTATAGCAATGTGTACATGTCCATCCCAAACCTCCCAATTTGTGCCCCTTCCCATATCCCCTGAAAACTGTTAATTTCATTCTCTAAATCTGTGAGTCTGTTTCTGTTTTGTAAGTAAGTTCATTTGTACCATGTTTACAGCTCAGGTGACTCTATCAAAAAAAAAAAAAAAATCAGAAAATGGGCAGAAGACCTAAAAAGACAGTTCTCCAAAGAAGATACACAGATGGTCAAGAGGCACATGAAAAGATGCTTACACTGCTAATTATTAGAGAAATGCAAATCACAATTTCAATAAGGTACCACCTCACACTGGTCAGAATGGCCATCATTTAAAAGTCTATGAATAACAAATGCTGGAGAGGGTACGGAAAAAAGGGAAACCTCCTACACTGTTGGTGGGAGTGTAAATTGGTGCAACCACTATGGAAAACAGTATGAAGGTTCCTTAAAAAAATAAAAACAATGCTACCATGTGACCCAGCTACCACATGACCCAGCAATACAACTCCTGGTATATATCTGGAGAAAAACATGGTTCAAAAGGATACATGCACCCCAGTGTTCGTTGCTGTGCTATTTACAATAGCAAAGACATGGAAGCAACCTAAATGTCTATCAACAGATGAATGAATGAAGAAGATGCAGTACATATACACAATGGAATATTACTCAGCTATTAAAAAGAGTGAAATAATACCATTTGCAAACATGGGTGGACCTGGAGATTATCATAATAAGTGAAGTAAGTTGGGGAAAGACCAATATGATATTGCTTATATGCAGAATCTAAAAAAATGAAATGATATCTACTGCTTTTGACAGGAGACAATACAACTCCAAACTCCCATCCTGATAGCCTGTTTTTCTAGAACCATTTTTAAAATCAAGTGTCTTAGGCAGGGTCTTATAAAACACAGCCTGATTCAGAAAAGCAAGTACTGACCATATGGGAGTTGTATAAGCCTAAGGCAACAGGATGATGGAAAAAGACAAGTGAAGCAAGGAAAGATGCATCAATGTGATGCAATGCATTACCTCACTGGCCATTACGTCACAAAACTGCAGGTTACTTGCCAAGTGTATTTGCTCACAAAGGTTGAAAGGAAAACACACATACACATTGCAGAGTGGAGAAAGTAGGAGAAATATCTGCCTAGTTCCTTCACACCTCCTCATTTCCACTAGTCAAATCTCATACCCCAGGGTACTAACCCCCCATCACTTCCAGTTGCATCCTCTGGTCCCTTAGCATTAGCAGCTTCTCACAAAGCCAGATCCCAATCCCTTGGTATGGCATTTTACCCAGGTGTGGAAGTGGAGTGATAAGTTGGCACTCACAGGTAAATGGGTAGGACAGGACATGAGGGTCTTTCAGGTACAGAGCTTCAATTTACACTGCCTGTAGCTCCAAAAACTCAGGAGGGATCACCCAAAAATGGAATGATGGCAGAATGGTTTGAAAACTGGGCAGTATCTCAGAGATGAGCCCAAGAAGGCACATGAGTTTGTGTCCAATATAGGTTAGCCCAAGTAAGACAAAAGGATAGTTTGGACTAGAGTAGTGAGACTGTGGGGATGGAGAAAAGAGGCCAAAATCACTGTGGATGATGACTGCAGCTACGAAATTAAAAGATGCTTGTTCCATGGAAGAAAAGCTATAACAAACCTAGACAGCATATTAAAAAGCAAAGACATCATTTTCCTTACAAAGTCCATATAGTCAAAGCTATGGTTTTTCCATTAGTCTTGTACAGATGTGAGAGTTGGACCATAAAGAAAGCTGAGCACCAGAAGAATTGATGCTTTTGAACTGTGGTGCTGGAGAAGACTCTTGAGAGTCCCTTGGACAGTAAGGAGGTCAAACCAGTCAATTCTAAAGGAAATCAACCCTGAATATTCATTGGAAAGACTGATGCTGAAGCTGAAGCTCCAATACTTTGGCCACTTGATGCAAAGAGCCGACTCACTGGAAAAGACCCTGATGCTGGGAAAGATTGAGGGCAGGAGGAGAAGGGGATGATAGAGGATGAGATGGTTGGATGGCATCACCAATCCGATGGCCATGAGTTTGAGCAAACTCCGAGAGATGGTGATGGACAGGGGAGCCTGGCATGCTGCAGTTCATGGTGTCACAAAGAGTCAGACACAACTGAGAGACTGAACAAAAACAACAAAATGACCGTGGGGATGGAGAAACAAAGGACAGATTTAGGATACATTTTGAAGGTAGAGTCAACAGTACTTTTTAATGAACTCTTTACAAGAGGTCAGGGAAAGGAAGGAGGAAGGATTCATGGATGACCCATATGTGTTTTACCTGAACAACTGTTGGTACATGATATCATTTCTGAGATATGGACGGGATTGATATTCAGTGTACTACTGTCCATATTTTGGTCAAAACCATTTTGTGTTTCTGGTTTAAGACTGAAGCATTAGAATTAACAACCACATCCCAGGACAATTCCATTCCCTTATTCAGTCAAAGGCCAGCCCTACACGTGAATAGGACCACTTACCACTGGCATGATGTAGTTGGCAATACATGAACCTATTCTCTCCAGGGAGCTTCTCTGGTGGCTCAGAGGTTAAAGCGTCTGCCTCCAATGTGGGAGACTGGGGTTCGATCCCTGGGTCGGGAAGATCCCCTGGAGAAGGAAATGGTAACCCACTCCAGTATTCTTGCCTGGAGAATCCCATGGACAGAGGAGCCTGGCAGGTTACAGTCCACGGGGTCGCAAAGAGTCGGACACGACTGAGCAACTTCACTTCACTTACTTCACTTCACTTCATTCTCCCCAGGAGATTTCCTCCATCTATTTGCCAGCTACCCACAATTTATATTCTGATTATCTGTCGTGTATGTGTGTGTGCTCAGTAGTGTCTGACTTTTTGCAACTCTATGGACCATAGCCCGCCAGGTTCCTCTGTCTATACTATTTTCCAGGCAAGAATACTAGAGTGGGTGGCTATTTCCTCCTCCAGGGGAACTTTCCAACCCAGGGATCAAACCCACGTCTCTTGCATCTCCTGCACTGGCAGGCAGTTTCTAGTGCCAGCTATGAAGCCAAATTATCTGTTGCTGTCATCTCAAACTTTGTGGCTTAAAACAGCAACATTAGGGGAGCCAAAAAGATGGCGGCGGAATAGGACGGGGAGGACACTTTCTCCCTCACTACTTCATCAA
>SJYC01062156.1:0-26865 GCA_006408675.1 Madoqua kirkii
TGGATTGCAAAGAGTCAGATATGACTGAGCGACTCAACTGAACTGATAGATATTTACCAAGTATAGCAAGGATTCAATGACACTTTATAATCCTAAATTTTGTTTTTATATAAGTGTATAGATTTTAAAAGTTAATTTTCACATTTGTTTAAGTGTTAAATATTTCCAGTGATAACGTATATCACTTGGATTGCTATATTAATTGGATAGACTTAAATCTCTTCCTCAGCTAAAAATTTATTTTGCACTAGTGCATATGTACATGCACAACATATGCTTTATGAGATTCATGCCTAGAGAAGATGTGGTCTTGATGAGAAACACTGACTTGGATGCAGGTAGAGTAGGCACTTTTGTCTAGGATATAATCTGAGGTTAATGAAGGAACATTGCCAAGTGAGGTTTCATCAGAAGCCAAAGGAATAATGGGCTCTCACAGGGGCTAGAGGCTCTTGGCTCCCGGCTTCTGTCACACATGCAGTTTTCCACTGCCAAGCACTAGTCTACTGGATCAGTAGAACTGCAGGTCCCTAGAGAACTGCCAGTTAAAGCACTCACTGGAGGGTGAGAGGTTATGTGAAAGTCGTTCAGTTGTGTCCAGTTCTTTGCAACCCCTTGGACAATGGAATTCTCCAGCCCAGAATACTGGAGTGGGTAGCCTTTACCTTCTCCAGGGGATCTTTCCAACCCAGGGATTGAACCCAGGTCTCCGGGATTGCAGGCGGATTCTTTACCAGCTGAGTCACAAGGGGTTATGAGGTGACAGTAATATATTCATTCAGACATTCTATTATTCCCTGTCTTCAAAAGAGCAGAGGATCAGAAAAAAAGTTTGCAAGTGATTGATCCAGATAATATGCCTTACAGTTAGTTTCTTTCTCACAAGAGGCCGGTACTACTTCATTAACTTATTTGTAAGTTATTCTCACTGAGTTGACAGTATATAGTATGTTTTATGGAAAACTTCAGTGTGTGATTTCTAATCTTCATGAGAAAAGTAGGATGAAATGTACAAATTTTATTTTTACTTCAAATAATGCTTACAATATGAAGATACAAACATATTAGGCCATATGCTATATGCATATTAGACCATTTGCATGTATGCTAAATCAAGGGGACGGAAAATGGCAGACGAAAAACATTCAGTCACAGAAGTAAATATATTAACTGGGGGACTTATAAGCAATAGCAGCAACAAAACCTTAATTTTTATTTCAATTTGATTGGTTTTATATTATTGGAATTTTTCAAATAAAACTATCCTAGTATATTTAATTGGTAACCAGGTTTGTGTGTGTGCTTAATTTCTTGTTTGACAGTGGAAATGATCTTCTTCCCTATAAATCACTAGGAAAGGGCCAACTAATAGTAATAACCATTCTTTATAATGCATTTATGCCTACTAGAAAGTACATTATATGTATAATCTTCCTTAATTCTTTAGTTCAGTGCTTTTGGGTACCTCATTCTTGTTTCAAAAATCAGGAAAGTGAAGCTAGAGAAGGAACTTGTCCAATGCCAAACAGCTCCTCAGTGGCAAAGTTAGACTTAGAACTTCTGTTAATGAGGTTTATGATTTTAATCAGCTAGTCCACTGCTTCTGTCTAACATACCTGTGAATGGGTCACTTTGTCTTTACAAATAATATGTTTAGAAGAAGAATTAGAAATAGTTTGACTTTTCTACAATTTATTTACAATGACTATAGCAAACATATACCAAAAGTGCACTCTATAGTAGTTAGCACAGCACATATATGAACTAATAATCCTTATAACAACTTTGTGAAATATTATGAAATATAAGATTATCCATTTTATGGATGAGGAAACTGAGGCACATGAGATTAAAAATGTGGGTCCAAGGTTACTGAGCTATTAAGAAGAAAACTGGAATTTAGATTGAGAGAGTAATTCTAAATGACACTCTTGTACCTGAGCTAGGTGCTCAGGGGACAACAGTGAAGATACAGTACAGGCATAGATTTTACCCAACTGAATATGCATGGTTGACAAACCGATCAGTCTCACCAGGTAGGAAATGAAATGACCCCTTCTTACTCCATTCCATTCCCTCTATTTCCTTTTGGGAAAGTGGATGCCTGAATAAAAATACTATAATTTCTAGATCTCATTAGGTGATAATATATGGTTCTGAACATACAAGTTAGTGGCTCTTCTTGAGATTTCTACAGCAAATAATGAGAATGAGCCATAAGCAGGGCTTCCTGGGGGCCCCAGTGGTAAAGATCCCACCTGCCAGTGCAGGAGATGTACAGGACACTAGTTCAGTTCCTGGGTCAGGAAGATCCTCTGGAGGAGGGCATGGCAACCCGCTCTAATATTCTTTCCTGGAGAATCCCACGGACAGAGGACCCTGGTGGGCTACAGTCTACTGGGTCACATAGAGTTGGACATGACTGAAGCCTCTTAACACACACATGTGATAAGCAGATAAGAGAAGGAATAAACTGCAGTTCAGGTGCAATGAACTTAGCTCCTATGTACCCCTATCCATAAACAGCTTCCAAGTGGCAGACATAGGAACTGAATTAGATCAGCCAACTTTCATGGGGTGCCTATAATTCACTTAATTTCATAAAGCAGCTAACTTTTAAGAGCTAAGCAGCATGTGTGTGTGCAGTTGCTGGCTCTTTGCAACCCTAGAGACTGTAGCCCAACAGGCTCTTCTGTCCATGGAATTTTCCCAGCAACAACAGGAGCAGGTTGCCATTTCCTCCTCCAGGGTATCTTCCCTACCCAGGAATTGAACACTACATCTCCTGCATTGCAAGTGGATTCTTTACTGCTGAGCCACTGGGGAAGCCTATAAGAAACGCATATGCCCCTGCAAATTTGTTGGTATTTTTTTCTATTATACACACATGTGTAAATCTTATAAATGTTTTAAGTTTATCACCCAAAATGATTTCACATAGTATCAGTCGCATTTGGGACTCTGAATTAAAAATTAGAGATGCTTTGAAGAATTGCTCAAGGCTGAGAGAGAGAACCTTAGAAGAAAGAAGATAAAATAAATCTTGCATGTGCTGGAGAGGGTCTCATAAGAATGGGGTGAAAAGGAGAGTTAAAAGGTCTGGAGTAGCTAAACACCATAAAAAACAGTGTCTCTCAATTTCATGGAGGCAAAATATATGCACATTATTTAGTTAGAGGTTGACACAGTTCCCAGGGGTGAAACCAAGGGAGAGAGGGAGACACATTTTATTCCATGTATGTCTGAGTTATCTTTTTGACAAGGAACATGAGGGCAAAATATTCATGTATTACTTGGTTTCATAGCAAACAATAATCACAACTAGCTAATAATAATAAATTAACTTGATTAGAAAATAGACATTTCTAACTGATGTTGTCTACAAGACAAGTTTAATTACTGTGATATCAAACAAAACGGACAAGCAGCATAGAGAATACCTGTTACTTCAGCTATTTTGGGTGGCTTCCTCCCTAGGATTGCTGGGGTCAATGGGATTCTGCTGCAAGTGTCAAGCGTGGTCAGTGGCACCTGCCAATTAGAAGCCAAGGTTTTTTTAGGATGTCTTACTAAAGGATCAGCCTCCTCTTTTATCGTCCCAAGAGACTGGATTCATATAAGGCACATATATACGGCTAGTACTTCTGACAGAACACTCAACTCCTTTCTCACATGCATATTCTTTTTTTTTTATGTTTTCTTAGAAATTCTTACCAGTTTATATTTTTCAGGGGCAAGGCAAAATCTATTTTTGTTTACAATTATAGTAACTGTAGAAATAAAACTTAAAAGTAGGTATTTTGTTATGAAAAACAGAATTAGGTTTAATACATATTTAAAAATAAATCAGGGGTTTGAGGTCTAGGATACAGTGATGTAAGTAAGAATTCTCTGCAAGGATTTTAGCTATAAAGAAACACTTCTATATTTTGATTTGAGTTTCTACTATGTCATTCATTCTAATTCCACATTACAAATTTATAAAATTGTAAAACTGAGCAATGATAAATTCTGTAAGGAAAGCATGATAGGCAGATGTTCCTATCTGGTAATATTTTATTCGGACAAATGAATGAAACAGTTATTACTGCAAAGTAACTTTCATGCATTGGATAAGGAAATGGCAGCCCGCTTCAGTATTCTTGCCTGGAGAATCCCAGGGACGGGGGAGCCTGGTGGGCTGCCATGTATGGGGTCACACAGAGTCTGACACGATTGAAGTGACTTAGCAGCAGCAGCAGCAACTGATGTTTAGTCAAGCTCTAGGTAGAAACTTTTGCAAATTCACATATGATTAAATAGTCTAAGGAGATGTTTGTAAGTCATTTAGATTAACAAAGGACATTTTAAAGGTCTGGCAGTAGGGAGTAGAGAGTCAGCAGTTCAAGAGGATCCTCTAAAGGAAAGTTGTATTTCCTGGGCTGTCAAATAGGCTAAGCAAAATACATTCTTGTTTAGCCTTGCACTAGAGGAATACCACTATTAATTATGCAAACATTTTTTGACGTAAAAGAATTTGAGAATGACTCAGCAAGAGATTTCAAAACCAAATATTTCTGCTTGCTTATCGAACATGTTCTTTCCAGAACTGTTCTCTGTTCTATGACCTGGGGTGAGAAGATTGAGATCTATGGAGGAGAGGTTCCATCACTGTAGTGGCTTTTGAGAAAACCCCAGTTTTGCCAGGAACATGGACTCATTCAGTTCTACCCAATCCTCCCATCATTTTTACTCTAAGTTGGAAGTAATTGATAGCTCTTCTAAGTTTAGCCTCTAATTTTTCTTTAATAAGCATAAAACAGAGTCCAATCTCCTAACCAAAGACTGGGTCTACCTGTCAAAAGTGTGTGTGTGTGTGTGTGTGCGCGCGCGTGCACGCGTGCACATGAGTGTGGTTATCTTCATATTTTCCTCTAGAGAAGTGTGTATGTTGATGGTAACTCAGAAAAGGGGGGACATTTAAACCTTAAGATATAAAGGCAACAGATATTTTACAAATCCCTGAGAAAGTAATAGTTCAAGATTTAGTTGGAGAAGGGAAGGCTCCCAATCATGAGTCCTTTGGAAATTTGAAGTCTTCTCACCTATTTTGGAAACTACTTGCAGATGTAGGGATTGCTCACAACAGGCGCTTTGCAGAGATTTCCTCTGATTTTTTTTTTCTCCCCAATTTCCCACAGCCTGTGTTTGTCCTATGTCTGCTAGGCTGACATGTGGTTTACCTCGCTAATCCTGCTGCCAGGTTTTACACACTCTCCTCCGAAGTCAAACTGAAGCCAGAGGATACTGAGCAACTCTGGGCATGGGCGCCAGAGCTGTCACAGAAAATTTGCTTCCCAAGTGTTCCTTCCAACTTCCCTTCCTGAGCCCGCGTGAGCCACAGCGCAGCCCTTGGCTAGGTCTTCGCGTTTCCTGCTGCTGCAATCTGTAACTGGATTTTGGATTTTTTTTTTTTAATTGCAGTTCTGAGGATCTCAGTTCTTAGGAAAACTTTGCTGGTTGTGGGACTTTGAAAGCAGTTTCTTTACCTCGGTCGCAGAGGCCCAGTTTTCTTCCCTTCGGGCTGTACCGAGGCAAAGGCGGCGAAGGGGAGACGCAAACTGCTTGTGTGGGGGAGGAAGTGGAGGTTTGAGCCAAGTTGTCAGCATCCCTAGCCCACCCCCGGTCTGGCGCTCTCGGCTGGCACGTACATCATCTATTAACTGCTGTACGTGGACGCAGTGCATGATATATTTATTTTTATCTTTAGTAAATTACAAATGGAATTCTCGGCGCTCTCATGTCTGTCTGCTCCTACAGGGCTACCGAAAGGAGGCGGAGAGGAGGCTGTGGCCCGGATCCTGACCCTGATTGTATGAATAAGTAAGCAGGATGCAAGTGATTGGGTTAGATGCTGTGAAGTTTTTTTGTTTTTTTTTTTTTTCAAGTTAGGAAGAGGGTAAAGAGACAGCCTGGGGGGTGGGGGGGAAGACAAACAGTGCATCCCCAAATCCTCCTACTTAGCTCTTCTCTCAGTCTTGCTTTGCTGCTTCTGCGGCTTTTAAGGTCTGGCGGCAAAGGAATGCTCCCCACCCGCGACCGCGGTCCTCACTTTCAGCTCAGACGCGCTGATGTGAAGACTGGTCTTGTCCTTCCAGAGCGGCACCGTGTCCGGGTGCGGGGTGCACGCGGGATCTGAGCCGAGAACCTGAGCCTGGGGCAGCCGAGCCGCCGAGTAGCTGAAAGGACGGCCGCCGGGAGACAGCCTGGCCGCGCGCCCGCCCGGACCCGCTCCCTACCTGCCCCCGCCCGCCACTTCGCCCGCGCCGGGGGACAGGTCGCCCTGCCCTTTCTCCGCCCGGCGGCGCCCCATGTCCCCGGACACCTGAGCGCCGGCCGCGCCGAGAAGCCTTCCGCGGGACAGGAACCGGTGCCCTTCCTCGAGAGGAAGATGGGGCTGGAGAGGTTTTCCCCGGGGATGCTCGCGTGGCTGGCGGCCACGGGGGCTGTCCTCTGCGCGGAACTAGGGGTCTGCGCTGGCCTCGACTATGACTACACTTTCGGTGGCTATGGAGAGGATGAGGCGGAGGCGCTGGACTACAAGGACCCGTGCAAAGCCGGTGAGTGCCCTCTCCGGGCAGGACGGCGGGGGCTAGGCTGGCGCTGGGAGGGCGCCGGGTCTCACCTGTCTCCTTCTCACCCCCTCCCGACCCTGAGGGGCCGCGCGGACCCCGCAGCCGCAGCTCTCCGCCGGCGGGGACTGGGTGCCGAGCGCGGTCTCCAAGTTTGGAACCTCCGGTAGTTCCTCCGCCCCACCCCCGCCCCGGCGCGGCGTGACGAGCTGCGGACGCAGCCGCTAGGGCTCGGAGCCCGGCGCCTGCGGGCCTGCGCTCCGCGGGCGGCGCCGCCCGGGCGGGCGGGCTTAGAGTCGGGACACCTTCGCCCCCTCTCGGCCAGGGTCCTGTGAGCATTCCAGGCACAGAAGGCATGGGATGCCCTCGAAAGCTCCCGAGCTGGATGGATTTAAGCGCGCATTTGCCCATTTCAGGAAACCTTAAAAACACTTCCAGTTGCCGTCCCATTCAAGCTTGTTTCTCTCTCCCTCAATCCGGGTCCTGCTGTGGGACACGGACACTCCGCCCGGCCCTCCTCCCGTACCCTGAAGTCTGAGACACACGCCCTGTTTCCGGGCCCTGATCTGCTGAGTTGAGGCCGAGGTGACTAGGGGTTGGTGGACCGGCCATACTCTTGCGAGGAAAGTGGTCACGAGGTTGCTGGGCCCGATTCGGTGAGAGTCTGTGAGCAGAAAGCACGTTTTGCCCCATCTCAAGAGGAAGGGGGAGGCAAAATCCCCAAAGTAGATTCTGTGAGGGTGGTCTGCATGTGACTCCTCATCTCTTTTGACCTCTCTTGAGCCTGAAGTTAAAAAAGATGTACGCAAATGAAGGAAAATGCTGGAAATTCTTTTGTTAATTTGCACCTTTGATGACACATTGTTCTAACAAGGAGAGTATGCTAATAACAAGCAATATATGTGTTCAGGTTATCAGATCTTTCGCAGTTCACTCTTACTTCACATACTTCTTCACAACTTGGAGTAGCTTAGCAGAAACATGTCAGTCTGGAATTCCGAGTTCTGATTTAATTCAATTTTGCTTATGTTTCCTCATCACCTTTAACCCTCAGCCTATCCCACCAGAAGTTTCCTGGGCCTTCCTTGATGGTTTAGAGGACCAAGACACCTTTCGGCTGTGGTGGATTGCTAGAGGTTGGGCTGCCAGAACTCAGTACTATACATCTCCCTAAACCTACCTTTTATTGAGAAATTTGTTTTGAATAATGTTTGCGACTGATTGAAAATTGAAAATTTTCTTGTTTTAGATAAGGTAAAAATGAAGTATATTATTTCTCAAATTTGTCTAGGAAAACATCTATTCCCTGATGCTCTGTTGTGTGAAAGATTCAACCAACTACCAGTATAAGATGGTCTGATTTCAGGAAAATATAGTTTTCTCTACATGTTAAAATAAAAGCTTATGCTTTTAAAAATCATTAACTTAAAATATGGGTATGCTGCTGCTGCTGCTGCTAAGTCGCTTAAGTCATGTCTGACTCCGTGCGACCCCATAGAGGGCAGCCCACCAGGCTCCTCTGTTCCTGGGATTCTCCAGGCAAGAACACTGGAGTGGGTTGCCATTCCTTCTCCAAAGCATGCATGCATTGTAAGTCGCTTCAGTCATGTCCGACTCCGTGCGACCCCATAGAGGGCAGCCCTCGAGGCTCCTCCGTCCACAGGATTCTCCAGGCAAGCATGCTGGAGTGGGTTGCCATTTCCTTCTCCAAAATATGAGTATAAGACATGTCAAAAGTTAGCTAATTCATTTTCAGAAGTTCCATTGTTTCAGACTTAACTTTAGAAATTGCTCAGAAGAGTCTGTGAACCTGTGCTATTTTTGTCTAAAGAGTGTTTGAAGTTTTACAATTTACTTGTACTAAGTGTACTGAAACACATCTCAAGCATAAATGTCCATTTTCCTCAGCACATAAACATTCAGGCAAGAAAAAAAGAAAAAACTTTAAGAGTGTTTATTTTTATTTTTCATTTGCTGTTGCTGTTCAGTTGCTAAGTCGTGTCCAGCTCTTTGCGACCACTTGGACTGCAGCATGCCAAGAACAGGGAAGTCACCTTGTTCTTCACTGTTTTCTGGAGTTTACTCAAAGTCATGTCTACCAAGTCGATAATGCCATCCAGTCATCTCACCATCTGTTGCCCCCTTCTCCTCCTGCCTTCAATCCTTCCCGGCATCAGAGTCTTTTCCAGTGAGTTGAGCTCTTTGCATCAGGTGGCCAAAGTGTTGGAGTGTCAGCTTCAGCATCACTCCTTCCAATGAATATTGAGGATTGATTCTGTTTTGAGCTCCTTGGAGTCCAAGGGACTCAAGAGTCTTCTCCAGCACCACAACTCGAAAGCAACAATTCTTTTGCGCTCAGCCTTCTCTATGGTCCAACTCTCACATTTGTATATGACTACTGGAAAAAACATAGCTTAGCCTCTATAGACCTTTTTCTGCAGAGTGATGTCTCTGTTTTTTAATACACTCTCCAGGTTTGTCATAGCTTTCCTTTCCAGAAGCAAGTATTTTAAATTTCATGGCTGAAGTCAGTGTTTGCAGTGATTTTGGAGCCCAAGAAAATAAAATTTGTCACTGTTTTCGCTTTTGCACCATCTATTAGTCATGGAATAATGAGACCAGTTGCCATGATCTTAGTTCTTTGAGTACTGAGTTTTAGGCCAGCTTTTTCACTCTCTCCTTTCACCCTCAGCAAGATGCTCTTTAGCTCCTCTTCACTTTCTTCCATTAGAGTGGTGTCATCTGCATATCTGAGATTGTTGATTTTTCTCCTGGCAATCTTAATTCCAGTTTGTGAGTCATCCAGCCTGTCATTTTGCATGATGTACTCTGCATATAAGTTAAATAACAGGGTCACGATATACAGCCTTGACATACTTCTTTCCCAGTTTGAACCAATCCATTGTTCCTTTACTAATGGTTTGTTTTTAAACAGAGCTGTTGAAGATAAAACAATAAAACCAAATTTGAATGGATTATGACTAACTTTATTTCTTCCCTATTTTTGTGTACAAGAGCTAAACCTATACACGTGTGCAGTAAAAGAGAAATAAGAATGGTCCGAGTGGAAGCCTGGGAAGCGCAGCCACAATCTGAGATCACTTTTAAATGATTATTGTTGCCTTTTTAACTTGGTGAAGTGAAAGGCTTTAATTTACTATCTTGGCTAAAGTGTAGCAAAATCTTAGTGCCACCTTTTGGTACTATATAAGAGAAGTAAAAGTAATAACAGGGAAAATTCATAGTACATTGAAATCTCAGTCAAAGAAGGCCACTAAAATAAGAAAGATGAAGACAAGAGGAGATGCTCTCCAGATTCCAGGGTACCTTTGATCTGCCCTTCACCAAGAGGTGAGTGGAGGTTATGGCCTATAGAAAAAAGTACCCTTCTCTTTAGAAAGAAACAAGGGTCCTAAGTTTCCTGAAACTATATGGTGGTCTGATGTCATAGTGATAGCATAGCTTTATAGTTTCAGAGCATTTGAGTACATTATTTCAGCTCAATACAACACTCCAAATGGTGGAATTTGTTAATGCCACCATTACCCAGATAGAAAAACAGATGCTCCATGAAATCAACAATTTGTTAAGATTACCCAGAACTTGATTTCAAGCCTCCTGGCTGTAAAGTTAACTTGTTTTAAACAATTACAGTTCACTCTCAATTGGCCTTTTGGAGAACTTCCTTGAAATGCAAAGAGTAGAAGTTTGTCCAGGTTTGTCTGAGTCTAGACTAGTAGAAATGCATTTGCTCTATCTGATATTAATGAGATGACTAAGAACATAGTTTCACTTTGCTAAATATAGTGAAAATATAAAGTCCTTGAGGACAGAGACCATAACTGATTTTTAATGTTTATCACAGGAATGATTAACATTATTAGATATCTGGAAAGTTCTCAATACCTCCTCACATCTATAGACTATTAATATTGATCTTCATCCCTCATCTACATCTCATTCTAACAAGATCAAGTGTTATCTAAGAAGAAATATTCTTCACTATAACTTGTTAGAGTCATTCTTAGTATATTTGTGAAGCCGTATAACTTGTATACCTTTCAGAATTCTGATTTCAAGTTCATGAAACTATAGGACAGAAAGGAAACTTTTGTTAATTTAACTTTGATTTAAAAATATATTTTTGATATAAGTAAAAGTAGATAGGGGCTTCCCTGTTGGCTCAGTGGTAAAGAATCCGCCTGCCAATGCAGGGAAAACTGGTTTGATCCCTGGATCTGGAAGATCCCCAGGTGAAGTAAATGGCAACACACTGGTATTCTTGTCTGGGAAATCCCATAGATAGAGGAGGCTACAGTCCATGGGGTCCCAAAAGAGTTGGACTCAACATAGGGACTAAATAACACCAGAAGTAGGTAAGTCAGTGTAGCACAGCCTCAGATGTATTTGCATAAGAGAAATAAAAGTAATAACAGGAGAAATTCATAGTACATTGAAATCCCAGTCTAATCCCTCTATGAAAATAGATAATTCACTTCTCCATATAAACAGACACAAAGATGCAGATAATTCAAAAGAATGTCTGTCTTGCACATTAAGATGTCAGCACAATACATAGTTATCTGAATTTGCCATCAGATTTATCTTACTTTCTCTAGTTCAGAAGGGTCCTGAGAGATGCTGGAAAGCTGATACTGCAGGAAGTCATTCCAGAAAGAGACTAAGGTGTCCTGTTTCATGGTTGTGCTGTACCAACAGGTGTTAATCTGAGTGTCTGTGAATATCTGTGAAGAGCCTGGACAAATTTGGGGTGCATATTAATCTCTTATATTTGTCTAAAGATTAGCTGGAAAAGACTATGTGCGAAACCAACTCTGTATTCTCTCTCTACTCTCTTCCTTCCTTCCTTCCTTCCTCCCTCCCTCCCCCACTCCCTCCATCCTTTCCTCCCTTTTCTCTTTTTGTATTTAAGGAGATGTCAGGAAATCACAGACAATTGAAAATATAATATCTAAAGAGGGAGACTGAAGAAATTAGAATTTTGAATGATGAGTGGAGGCTGATAAGACTAATTAGCAAGGGTATCTTTATCCCCTTAAACAAATGTGAATACTCTGAAAACAAGACTTTCCTACCTTTAATCTGAGTAAAATGGTTTCTTTTTCTTGAAAAAAATCTCAGCATAATTAAAGGTCAGTGACTTGCAAGGTTGAATTTGTCCTTAGAGTGGCTTGTTTATTAGAAATAGACTTTTGGCATTGTAAAGGGTTATTCTTTTTGCTTTTCTTCATAACCAGTGTTCTAGTATACTAATTCTAAGGGAAATTTTCATAACTTTATCATCTCTCAGTAAGATCTTATCACTTTTTTGGCTCTCAGTGTTATACTTTCCAGCTTCCTTGGCAGCCTCCTAAGTGTGGCATTTTAGAATTTGATGTTCAACTCTATGCCTTGATATAACATTAAATATCCAAACATGTATTTATTGCTTGGCATCACTTTAGGTGGCCAAACTCTCATGTTAAAAATGCATTTTATAGAGCTGCTCTCTTAAACAATCTCTTATGTTTTAGTTTTCATTCCTCAGGTCTTGATTTTTTTTTCTCCTCCTGCCTCTAAAGGGATGGATAAGAATTCTATCTAGTTGAATTCTATTCATCATTTGCCAGCAGGAGTTCTTTAGCCCTTGTCCTGAGGACTACACTGATTTTTTATTTCCTTTTTCTTTTGGTCCACCAATGGCAGTTACTGATACTAATTAGGAATAAGATAGATTGCTTTTTTTCTTAAATATGTCCTCTCAGACTAATATAGCTCTAAAGCTCCTTTCTGTTTGCTTTTTACAGTCTCCTGAGATCTTCTCACTTTTTATCTCTGAAGAGGGTAGTGTGTGTGCTTTGCAAATTTAAAATTAACTTGCATCCATTCTCTGAGGTAGTTTGTATAATAATTCATGGAACCTTTATGGTTTCCATTCAAGTAGATCCTCTTTGAGGCTTCCTTTCTCTCTTTGGGCCTCCTTAGCCCATAGTGGAATATTTAAAAGTGTGTAAGGTCCATAACTTTTACTCTTGCCCTCATAATGGCCCATTTTTCTACAAATGTCTAATATATACCATATATAATTTCTTCCACAGAAACCATATAACCCCTCATTGTATATGCATGAATACTATTTGGTATGTTTCAGCAACTCTCCCTGATTTAAAATTTAGACTAATTTGCCTGTAATTCCACCACCATATTCTTTGCATACTTTAAGGAGGTTAGTAACATTAATGATCCTTTAGGTCTCTCAATCATGAGTGTACTGGACAGAAGTTAACCCTTAAATGTTTCTAGAACTCAGGTAGATAGTATCAAATGCTAGCGATTTACTATCATTAATATATATATTTTTTCTTTTTAGACTATTACCTATTATTTCTAATAGCATATCAGCACATATGCTTAAAATATTTAAAACTTGGACCTTCCCTAAGCTTTTCAAAGAATGCTTAGAAAAGATAGAAGCGAATAATCCATTTAAAATGCAACCTTGCACATCCTGCTGGGTCTATCTGGGGCCATGCTGGGACCTTTCTGGGGACGTGGAGGAACAGGGTTGTTCTTCTCTCCCAAACTGTAGGGACACCCTCTCCTGCCACAGCATTTTGAGCCCACCAAATAGGCCTGGGGTAGGCCAGGGCTCAGGTGCCTGGCAAGATTCCTGGGGATGTTACATTTCCTATACTAGGGGAATTTTGAGGATTCTTACACTTCTTTCATATTCCAAGATATGGAATTAATTAATTATGGACTTATCACTCCTAAATTAAGGAGAAAGAGTCCTCTCCCCAACCCTGGATACAATAGAGTGATTTAGCAATGTGATTTCAGTGCTTTATTTCCTTTAGTTATCTATTAAAAATGATATGAAAGGAACATTAAAAAATACAGTGTCAAAGCTATGGAATGAATTGAATAAAATCTGTTCGTTCTCAGAAATCAAAAACAGGCCTCCTTGCTTATTTATTTAGTTCTTGTTATCATTAGGCCTGAAAATGGGATATTGACTACTAAATTTTGAGATATTGTGAGCTGGCTAATGGAATACTTGTTTTGTCATCTCCTTACAAAATGCATGCTAATCCAGTCAAGCTACATTTTTATCAACAAGTATGGTTAAGTGTTAATTGAGATGCAAAAAGTGAGCCAATGAGGTGTTTGTCTTAATCAGCTCTTCTCCTGAAATTTATATGTATAGTTTAACCTAAAATATTTGCCATTGACCATATTAAAACAAAACAAAACTTCTCAAATGGTAATAATTCTAAAAAGTTGAAACCATGACGATCAAAAGTGCTTCCAAATATAGTAGTTTTTTCAAAACAAAATCTAATTTTATGTATTAATATGCTACTTAAGCATTCATCTTAATGTTTAAGAATGACATTTTAACAATTTCTAACACACTGCACCATTTTACAAATCAGGGAGTTATTACGGAGGTGGAGACACAAACCTTATGTTTACTATCAGCATCTGGTGTCTTCTGTGTTGATGAACTTCCTATGTTTAGTTTGTGTGATGGGTGAGAAAGAGGTAGGATAGTTTTTGTATTCCTTACATTTCAACTTATGTTAAATTGTCAGCACTTGGATTGTGTGCCACAGCAGCAACTCAAGCAGATCCTGGCTTGGCAGCTCTTATGAACAAGCTCAGAGTTCTCTTTGGCCGTGAATGGATTTGGAATGTTTATTAAGCACCATTTGACTTACCTTGACATCAGTTCACTGGACTGACTATTCTGAAAGGATGGAGATCCAGCCCTCTTCCCATGATCTATCTGACCTAAGTGCCTCTAGTTGAAGTTTACAGTTTGTGTTTTGGACTCAGGTTATTTTGTTACTAACTATCTTTCATTGCATAAAAGTTAAACCTTTAAGATACCCTAGGGAAGAGCATCAAACTAATTAGAGAAGAGCCAGATTGCTCTTTTGCTAGATAATAAATACTTGGACCCTATTATACCTCACATATCTAGGAATTGCCTTCATGACTCATGTCGAAGTAACACAGCTCATATTTTTACATTGTAAAATGTCTCTTCTCCTCACTATATCCCTATCAATTAACATATTAACCCTTTTGGACACATGAAGAAACTGAAACACAGAAGGATCCAGTGGCTGGGCTGTCATCCCAGTTGATAAGTAGTGAGAACTTGACCTTAGGTTTGGTATTTTGATGCCTTTTGTCTTAAGAATCCCCTTCACTGGCTCTCCTGTCAGCACAAATGTATTAAGATTGACAATTGAAATGATAATATTTGTGTCATGATCCTTCATCCATGGTAATTTTTTTTCAGTGAGAATACATCTTGCTTTCAACATTCTTGCATTTTATAAGCCATGTAGTATACTGTTAAAGTCAGGCCAATACTTTCAATTGCATGGAGTATTGGACAGACGCTACTCCCTTTCAAGAGAGTATTTTCTAAGTGTAGAGTCACAGATGAAATACCCCAATTATGTAAAAGACAAATGAAAATGAATATGACTAATTCTAATAGAGATATATTTGAGTGCAAAGTATTGTAGGGGAGAAACTGCTGTATGTTGCCCCAAGTGTATAAATTGTGACAGCAAGCTTTCCATGTAGTTTTGGGGAGGAGCTGGATTTGAATAGAATTCAGTTGTTAATGTCTGGTTCTTGGCACAGGACCTGCATTTTGTGTGGTACCATTAAATTGTTTCACACTTTAGATTGCTCTCTGAGTATTCATTGAACTCTTGCTTTGCTTCAGTTCATTTCAGTCTCTCAGTTGTGTTTGACTCTCTGTAATCCCATGAATCGCAGCACGCCAGGCCTCTCTGTCCATCACCAACTCCTGGAGTTCACTCAGACTCACATCCATCGAGTCAGTGATGCCATCCAACCATCTCATCCTCTGTCATCGTCCCCTTCTCCTCCTGCCTCCAATCCCTCCCAGCATCAGAGTCTTTTCCAATGAGTCAACTCTTTGCATGAGGTGGCCAAAGTACTGGAGTTTCAGCTTCAGCATCATTCCTTCCAAAGAAATCCCAGGATTGATCTCCTTTAGAATGGCCTGGTTGGATCTCCTTGCAGGTCAAGGGACTCTCAAGAGTCTTCTCTAACACCACAGTTCAAAAGCATCAATTCTTCAGCGCTCAGCTTTCTTCACAGTCCTACTCTCACATCCATACATGACCACTGGAAAAACCATAGCCTTGACTAGACGGACCTTTGTTGGCAAAGTAATGTCTCTGCTTTTCAATACACTATCTAGGTTGGTCATAGCTTTCCTTCCAAGGAGTAAGCATCTTCTAATTTCATGGCTGCAGTCATGATCTGCAGTGATTTTGGAGCCCCCCAAAGTAAAATCTGACACTGAACTCTTTGCTTATGACCCCATAAAGAATGTGAAGAACATCCTTTGAAATGCAGGTTGTTCAGGAAAGTGGTTTACAGTGTACATTATGTATGTAAATGATGTGTGAATGCTTTTGAGAAAACAAACATGCTGTGAGAAAGTACTTTATCTTTTCAGTCCCAACTTGGCTGAAAGCCCTCAGGTCAAAAACCTGAAAGCTTTGAAGGCTCATAGGGTTAACTAAACTTGAAACTCCAGTCTAGTTTCCTAAGAGTAGGAAGTCAGTCACATTCAAAATACATACTATGTGCAATATTGACTACATCATAATTCTTATAAGAAATAGATTACTGTTAGCAAATTACCATGTTTTCTAGGAAAAAGATTTTCTGCTTGTATCTTTTCTCTAACAAAGGAGTGAGAACAACACTGATAAAACTTTAAAAAAAAAAGAAGAAAACTTTTTTTAAACCTGAGAAGGAGGGGAAGTTCTCCTTTCATGTTTATTTTTTAGTCCCAAGAGAATAATGGAGTGTGGTCCACAGGCAGTCATCAAGGGAAGAATAATTAGGATTTGCCATCTGGAATGGGTAACAGAAGTAATGACCTAAAAATCAAGGGCCTCATGTTGGATTATGTTTCTATGGGTAAAAAGATTGTGAGCAGTTTACTAGGGAAATAAGGGAACAAGAGTTAAATACAGAAAGAAGATACTGATTATAGACTAAATATCCAGTGTGTTTCAGGATTTAAATGTTTACAAAAAGAAAAGATTTCTAGGGTATGTGAGGGTGGAATGGAGTGTCTTAAACAAAACCGTATGCTTCATAAACAAGTACCCTTTAATACCCTTATTTTGGTGTTGAATAGTACCTGTAGCTTAAGAAAGAAAGAAAGAAGAAAGTCGCTCAGTCGTGGCGACTCTTTGTGACCCCATGGATTGTAGCCCACCAGGCTCTTCCATCCATGGGATTTTCCAGGCAAGAATACTGGAGTGGGTTGCCATTTCCTTCTCTAGGGGATCTTAGTGCATTATAATATCATGTGTTCTGGCACACAGTAATAGAATCAGAGTTTGAATCTAGAATTCTGGATTCCATATGTTGCCATGATGTTTATTCCTTTTTCTTCTATCTCTTCTATCTCTTCCTTTCCTACTCCTCCTTCTTCTTTTGGTATGATTACGTTTTTGCAACTTGGGGCTAGCTTCAAAAATTATATTCTTTAAAAGATTTCAGGGCAGCCAGACTAGTGCATCTATTAAAAACTTGGACTTTGAAGTGATATGGACATGAATTCTGATATTGTACCCAACACATAGTAACTGTGTGTGGCTTTTGGCAAGTTATTTAACAGCTTTATGTTTCAGTTTTCTGATCTATAAAATGGGAATAACATTATGATTCTCATGGTAAGAATTAAATGAATGTGAAGTGAAAACCACTCTGGAACATAATAAACTGTATAATTTTTATTCATAGTAGCATAAATATGTAGAAGTAGAGAATTTTCTTTAAAAAATTTCAGCTGCTTACATGTAATAAGCCAATCTTTATAAAAACATTTGTGAGATAAAGTTCTTTTTTCTTGTCATATATGAAAAATGTATTTATATCTCAAGTCCTCTAAACTTAAAATTGAGAAGTTAATACCCATGACAGACATTTTTCTTTGGTAAGATATCAGAGATAAGCAATAAAAATCTTTCATGCTTTGTTCTCCTATTTGCTCAGATGCTTAAAACATTCAATCTATTGACAATTTTAAATTATTTTTGCCTAATGTGTGAAGAGAATCCTGACTATATAAACCTTCAGTAATTTCTGGTTCAGGTTTCATTTGTCATGTGAATGAACTTAAAGAGCTTACATACTCACAACCCTATGCTTACACAGAGCTAAGTTTACCGATGGTTCTAAGCTACAAATATTCATAAATTCACCAAAACTTTATTGAACAGTTACTCTGAATACATACTTACAGAAATATGAAAAATGATACAATGACTGACTGACCTAGTATAGTCTTAATTTTATCATTTGTAAGTAAGTGATAGTTAATGTATAGTTTTTTATGTTTATTAATCATAGGTTTGTATGTCAAAGTTATTCTAATTTACCATTTGAAAATGGATACTATTGTAAATTATGATAATCAGAATATATATTCTTATACATTTTTCCTGGAATTTTCTTTACTCATGCCTGATGGGCTGCGGTCTATGGGGTCACACAGAGTTGGACACGACTGAAGTGACTTAGCAGCAGCAGCAGCATGATATATGAAGGATAAAGCTTTGTGGAAAGCATAACAACTTTTAAGTAGTTTGTAGACTTTGTTATTTTCCAATGTGCTAGGATGAAATATAAGCTATTAGGTTGGTACAAAAGTAATTGGCTTTAGAGACATGGGTTTGATCCCTGGGTCAGGAAAATCCGCTGGAGTATGGCATGGCAACCCACTCCAGGGTTCTTGCCTGAAGAATCACAGGGACAGGGGAGCCTAGTGAGCTACAGTCCATAGGATCATACAGAGTTGAGCACATCTGAAGTGACTTAGCACAACACACACAGCCCAAAAATAATTGTGGTTTCAGACCATGAATTTTGAATCACTCTAAGTTCAAACAAACAAACAAAAAGGAGCCCTCTTGATGAAAGTGAAAGAGGAGAGTGAAAAGCTGGCTTAAAACTCTACATTCAAAAAACTAAGATCATGGCATCTGGTCCCATCACTTCATGGCAAATAGATGGAAAAGCAATGGAAACAGTGAGAGACTATTTTTTCTGGGCTCCAAAATCACAGCAGATGGTGACTGCAGCCATGAAATTAAAAGATGCTTGCTCCTTGAGAAAAAAAGCTATGACCAACCTAGACAGCAGACATTACTTTGCTGACAAAGCTCCGTCTAGTCAAACCTATGGTTTTTCCATAGTCATGTATGGATGTGAGAGTTGGACACCAAAGAATTGATGATTTTGAACTGTGGTGTTGGAGAAGATTCTTGAGAGTCCCTTGGACTGCAAGAAGTTCCAATCAGTCAATTCTAAAGGAAATCAGTCCTGAATATTCATTGGAAGGACTGATGTTGAAGCTGAAGCTCCAATACTTTGGTCACCTGAGCTGAATCACTGAAAAAGACCATGATGCTGGGAAAGATTGAAGGCAGGGAGAGAAGGGAACACAAGAGGATTAGATGGTCGAATGGCATCACTGACTTGATGGACATGGATGGGTTTGAGCAAGTTCTGGGAATTGATAATGGACAGGGAACCTGGTGTGCTCCAGTACGTGGGGTCACAAAGAGTCATACACGACTGAGCGACTGAACTGAACTGATGCTCAAACACATCTTTGTTAACTGAAATAGGAACAATTGCAATTAACACATTTTTGCCAATGAAAAATGAGTTTGTTTATTCCTGGAGCATAAAAATCCATGCTTCAGGATTTGACAAACTCTTGGAAGGCATGTTCTGCCTCCTGCTTCTTGTGGAAGCTTTTTACCTATAAAAAGTTGTCAAGATGCTTGACAAAGTGATATTCAGTTTGTGAGAGGTCAGGTGAATATGGTGGATGAGGCAAAACTTTGTAGCACCATTTGTTCAACTTTGGAAGCATTGGTTGTAAAACGTCTGATTGGTTGTTGTTATGGAGAAGAACTGGGCTTATTCTGTTGACCAATGCCAGCTGCAGGCATTGCAGTTTTGGTGCATTTCATTGACTTGCTGTTTATACTTCTCAGATGTAATGGTCTCACCAGGATTCAGAAAACTGTAGTGGATCAAGGGGCAGCAGACCATCAACCAGTAACCATGACCTGTTTTGGGGTCAAGTTTGGTTTTAGGTAGTTCTTTGGAGCTTCTTTACCATCTAATCCACCAGGGAAACAAAGAAAATTCAAAAAATAAAAAACATAGTCACTCAGTTATGGCCAACTCTATGCAACCCCGTGGTCTGTAGTCTGCCGGGCTCCTCTGTCTGTGGAATTCTCCAGACAAGAATACTGGAGTAGGCGGCCATTCCCTTCTCCAGGAATCTTCCTGACCCAGGGCTTCCTGACTAGATTTCGATCCCTGGGTTGGGAAAATCCCCTGAAGAAGAGAATGATCAATCACTCCAGTATTCTTGCCTGGAGAATTCCACAGACAGAGGAGCCTGGCTGTCTACAGTCCGTGGTGACAAAGAGTCAGACAAAACTAAGTGACTAGCACACTTTGGAGTTTCTTCTTGGTCCAACCCCTGAGATGGTCATCGCTGGTGGTGGTATAAAATCCACCTTTTGTCACATATCAAATCAGATTGAGAAATGGTTTGCTGTTATTGAATAAAGTAAGAGAATAGGGCATTTCAAAATAAGTTTTTTGATTTGTGGTCAGCTCATGAGGCAACCACTTATTGAGCTTCTTCACCTTTCCAAGTTGCTTCAAATGCCAAATGGTCATAGAATGATCAATATTGAGTTCTTCTGCAACTTCTCAAGTAGTTGTGAGAAGATCAGCTTTGATGATTGCTCTCAATTGGTCATTGTAAATTTTGAATGGCCAAGTACTAAGCTCCTTATCTTCAAGGGTCTCTTTGCAGAACTTCTTGAACCACCACTGCACTGTACGTTCATTAGCAGTTCCTGGGCCAAATGCAATGTTGATGTTGTGAGTTGTCTTCATTGCTTTACAACACATTTTGAATTTAAATTAAAAAATTGCTTGAATTTTCTTTTTATATAACATCATTTCTACAGTCTAATATAAATATAAAATAAACAGCAAATAAGAAGTCATTAACAAAAAAAAAGAAACATAAAGTGAGAAATGCACATTAAAATGACGTATAACATAGCCACATTTATTTAAGACTCTATCCTGCCATCAAATGGCAAAATTCAACAATGAAAAACCACAATTACTTTTACACCAACCTAATATTATTAGGAGGCAATCATGCTTTCCATTTATTTTTTTCTCAAATTTCTTGATTTAGGATTTTCAACTTTTTTTGGTCATATTTTCCCACATTAGCTACCAGAGTACACTTTTCTCCCCCACACTATATCCTTATTCTTAAATGCATTGAAATATATGTAGTTAACTTTGTTTACAAATTAGGAGAAGCAAAAACAAATGATAAAATAGATTAAATACATAGTCTTTTTACTTACACTGTGATTTCAAAAGGCAAATGTAAGTTTTACTTTCCTTACTTAATTATATGTGGGTAGTGGTAAGGCCTTTCCCTAGGGGCTCAGAGGGTAAAGTGTCTGCCTGCAATGCAAGAGACCTGGGTTTGATTCCTGGGTCAGGAAGATCCCCTGGAGAAGGAAATGGCAACTCATTCCAGTACTCTTGCCTGGAAAATCCCATGGTTAGAGAAGCCTGGTAGACTACAGTCCATGGGATCCAAAAGAGTCAGACACTACTGAGCGACTTCACACTACTCCTGTTGGTATGGCAACTGGAAAACAAATGGACTGATAGGCAAGAACTGTAATTGCTATTATTGGCGCTGCTGTTGTATTTCTGTGTAAACTTGAGGACATCCCTTGATTTTCTTTGCCCTCAGTCTCTGACACAGAAACTGCAAGCCTGTTCAAGTCCAAGAGCTTACAGAATCCTGGTGTCTTTGATATCAGAGCAAGAGCTCCTTTTTATTCCAGGAAGTCACAGAGGCAATGACCCACGCTATACACTGAGAGGAAGGGAAAAGATTTTGCACCTCTTCAGTGGGCAGTCTTGATAAAGCCTGCGGTAGACTTCACACTACTCCTAGTGGTATGGCAACTGGAAAACAAATGGACTGATAGGCAAGAACTGTAATTGCTATTATTGGCGCTGCTGTTGTATTTCTGTGTAAACTTGAGGACATCCCTTGATTTTCTTTGCCCTCAGTCTCTGACACAGAAACTGCAAGCCGTTCAAGTCCAAGAGCTTACAGAATCCTGGTGTCTTTGATATCAGAGCAAGAGCTCCTTTTTATTCCAGGAAGTCACAGAGGCAATGACCCACGCTATACACTGAGAGGAAGGGAAAAGATTTTGCACCTCTTCAGTGGGCAGTCTTGATAAAGCCTGCGGTTTCTCATGGTTCCAACCAAATTATGGCAGCCACCAGGTTGTAGCTGTGATGGGCTGTGCAGTTCACTGACTTTGACTTGACTTTGCCAAAATTAGTGTTGGGATCAATTTATTAATAATTTCCCCTCCCTCTTTTCCAATCTCAACCAATCAGTAAAAATCTGCCAAAACAGTGACAAGTTATATGGGTATCACATATTTACTTATCAGAGCAGGTTAATCTCACATAAGCATCAGAACTGAGTGTTGTTCAGTCAGATTTTGTATGTCGGATGAGTGGAACAAGGTCAGTCGATGGGAAAAGTCCAGTTCTTTCAAGTTTGAGGTCAGTATTAGTAATCGAAAGAACAAGAAATTTAGGCAAGGAAATGTCAGGAAAGTTTTTATGGCTTTAAGGATTTCACTGAATACATGACACATTAAAATATACATTCTATTCATCACTTATGTCTATCCTTGAAAACATTCTGCTTGGCATAAGAGCACGAAGCTAATTATCTTCACAAAATCGAACTTCATAAACTTCCAATTTACTGAATTGTCTAGTAAGGAGCTATTCCTTTCATCATAAGTTAGCTTACTTTGTGCATAGTTTATTATTTTTAGCTGTGATGGGCCTTCGTTGCTGTGGGGCTACTCTCTAGCTGTGTGCATGGCTTCTCACTGCAGTGGCTTCTCTTCTTATGGAGCATGGGCTCCAGGGTATGTGGGCTTCAGCAGTTGTGGCTCATAGGCTTATTTTGCTCATGATATGTGGACTCTTCCTAGGCCAAGGACTGAATCCATATCCCTTGCAGTAGCAGGTGGATTCTTTACTACTGGACAATCAGAGAGGTCCCTGTGTATAGCTTTTTTTTTTTTTCCCCAGTAAAGGTCTAAATTCTCAACCAAGTCTTTATCAAAGGAAGTTTTCATTCTTGAACTTTTATAATAGTAAATAAGGAAATATGATGGAAATTAATAACATGAATCTAGATGATGTTGTTTAAAAAGCACTGGCTATTGTGTCAGCAGACCTAGACGTAAGCCTTAGCTCTTCTGTGTTTAAGTATGTTATCTCAATCTACTTATGGAACATCTCTGAACTTAAATTCTCTCAGTTGTAACATGGAGGTAGTGCTACGTAGTCCATAGAACATGATAGGATAAAACACACAACGTCTTGGTAAGCTCTGATGGCCTATAGTGAATAGTGAAGTCACTCAGTCGTGTCCGACTCTTCGAGACCCCATGGACTGTAGCCTACCAGGCTCCTCCATCCATGGGATTCTCCAGGCAAGAGTACTGGAGTGGGTTGCCATTTCCTTCTCCAGAGGATCTTCCCGACCCAGGGATCGAACCTGGGTTTCCCGCATTCCAGGCAGATGCTTTAACCTCTGAGCCACCAGGGAAGCCCAAGTTAAAGTCTGTCAGTCGTGTCCAACTCTTTGAGACCCCATGTGCTATACAGTTCATGGAATTCTCCAGGCTAGTATACTGGAGGGGGTAGCCTTTCCCTTCTCCAGGGGATCTTTCTGACGCAGGGATTGAACCCAGGTCTCCCGCATTGCAGGTGGATTCTTTACCAGCTGAGCTACCAGGGAAGCCCTACACGGATGTAAATTAACACAACGAGTATTTTGCACCTGATATGTTCCAAGAAGATGCTTGGGGTACATACATAAGATGTTTTCCGAGACAGCAAAAGAGACACAGATATATAGAACAGTCTTTTGGACTCTGTGGGAGAGGGAGAGGGTGGGGTGATTTTTGAGAAAATGGCATTGAAACATGTGTAATATCATATATGAAATGAATTGCCAGTCCAGGTTCGATGCATGATATTGGATGCTTGGGGCTGGTGCACTGAGATGACCTAAAGGGATGGTATGGGGAAGGAGGAGGGAGAGGAGTTCAGGACAGGGAACACATGTATACCTGTGGCAGATTCATGTTGATGTATGGCACAACCAACACATTATTGTAAGGTAATTAACCTCCGATTAAAATAAATAAATTTATATTTAAAATGTTTTCCCTTACTCTAAGGGGTTCATTATCTTCCAGGAAAAAAAGCAACATATGTTTCAGTTATCAGTATGGAAATGTGATAAAACAAAGTACTGCAAACAAAATACTGTGTGGTATTCTGTTACTCTGTGGCAACACAGAGGATAGAATTAATTATGTTTGGAATAGAGAAAGCTTGTAAGGGAAGGTGGCATTTGAGCTGAATCTTGAAGCATCATAGTATTTTTCCTGGAGAAAATGTGGTGCAAAACTTTAGAGTGAAATAGCTAACATAAAAACAAATTGTGAAGATTCATTGACTTTTATGAAGTACAGGAAATGGTAAATAATCTACTCTGGGAAGTTGACAATATGTAAGGGTTTGGGCTTTGACAAGAAATGATTCTGTCAGGTGCAGTGTTTAATGCCTAGCTGAGGGTGTAAATTTGATCCTCTTGGCAGGGGGAAGGGGCCTTACTGAAGTTTGAAACAGGTCATTGGGTTGATAACAGCCATATTTTATAAAGACAAGTGAGGATGTGAAAGATAGTCTGGTATATTTTCTGTAGAAAGAAATAGGAGCAAATAGGAGCAGGGAAACTTGTTAGAGGAAAGGTAGAGGCAGATGAATGCATAAGGAATATTACTCAGCTATAAAAAGGAATGCATCTGAGTCAGTTCTAATGGGGTGGATGAATCTAGAGCCTGTTATACAGAGTGAAGTAAGTAGAAAGAGGAAGACAAGTATTGTATATTAATGCATCTATATGGAATCTAGAAAGATACTACTGACAATCCTACCTGCAGGCCAGCAAAGGAGACCAGATATAAAGAACAGATTTTGGACACAGTGGAAGAAGGAGAGGGTGGGATGATGTGAGAGAATAACATTGAAACACACACACACACACACACACACACACACACACACACACATATATATATATAAACAGATAGCCAGTTGGAGTTTGATATATGACACAGGAACCCAAAGCTGGAGAGATGGGGTGGGGAGGAAGATGTAAGGGGGGTTCGGGAGGAAGGATTCACATGTATGCCTATGGCCAATCCATATTGGTGTATGGCAGAGGCCATCACAATACTGTAAAGTAATTATCCTCCAATTTGAATTAAACAAAAGACTAGAAGGATCTGTGCTTGCATCTACACAGTGTCAGCAGTGGTATAAAAGAGGAGTTCTATTTAAAAGACCAGTCAGTAACTGGATGGCCTTGGGGTGGAGGTTGGGAGATATAGAAGAAAAGGAAGAGTCCAAGATGATGTCTCCATGGCTGCCTACTGAGTGGTGTGAGAAACTGGTACAGATAAACCAAGGATGAAACAGGATAAAAAGTACATTTGTGTTTTTTGTAAAGCAAAGCAAGTTTGAATCACTCTGAGTTGCACAGAATGTTGGATGTTATGCAAGTTTTGGCATGGTTTGATTTTTCAGGAGTAGATTGGACTTTTGTAATCTATATTAACTTTGAAATCAACTCATCATGTCCCACTGTATAGATTTAAGTTAGAATTGCATTGAATCTATGGGCTACTTTACAGAGAATTATTTTATGATATTGAGTCTTATAATCCATGAACATGGTATGTATCTGAATTTTGGGGCCTTCTTTAACACTGTTTTAATATTTTTTGTCTCTAAAGATTTTTCTGCATGTTTTCTGCATGTTTTACTTGTATATATTTTCTATTTCTGATGACATTTTGATGTACCATTTCATAAAATTTCTCTTTTAAGTCATTTGATGTTGTTGTGTAGAAATGTATTTGATCTTTGATGTAGTTAATTTTTATCCAAAACCTTTTCCAATCTCTCATTAATTGTAATAATTTATTGTATATTTTTCACATAAGTAATCAAACAATCTACAATAAAAATATAGTTTTGTTTTTTCATTATAATTCCTATGCTTTTAGTTTTATCTTGTCTCATGTGCTGATGTCTTCCACTGGTTCATAGAAGTGATAAATGAGGACTGGCTTACTCTGTTCTCAGTTTTCAAGAGAAAGTTTTCAATTATTTATCAATTATGCTACTGCTGCTAAGTTGCTTCAGTCATGTCCGACCCTGTGTGACCCCATAGACGGCAGCCCACCAGGCTCCCCCATCAGTGATTCTCCAGGCAAGAACACTGGAGTGGGTTGTCATTACCTTCTCCAATGCACGAAAGTAAAAAGTGAAAGTGAAGTCGTTCAGTTGTGTCCGACTCTCGGCGATCCCATGAACTGCAGCCTATCAGGCTCCTCTGTCCATGGGATTTTCCAGGCAAGAATACTGGAGTGGGTTACCATTTCCTTTTCCAATCAATTATGCTACTTGGTGTCTGTTTTACAGAGCAGATGCTGTTTAATAAGATTAAGGAATTCTGCCTTTCCTCAGATGATATAATTATCTTTATTTCACCTTTTCAGTTCAGTACAGTTCAGTACAATTCAGTTCAGTTCATTCGCTAAGTTGTGTACGACTCTTGCGACCCCATGAACTGCAGCACGCCAGGCCTCCCTGTCTATCACCAATTCCCAGACTCCACCCAAACCTATGTCAAATTCTGCCTTTCCTCAGATGATATAATTATCTTTATTTCACCTTTTCAGTTCAGTACAGTTCAGTACAATTCAGTTCAGTTCATTCGCTAAGTTGTGTACGACTCTTGCGACCCCATGAACTGCAGCACGCCAGGCCTCCCTGTCTATCACCAATTCCCAGACTCCACCCAAACCTATGTCCATGAGGTCAGTGATAACATCCAACCATCTCATCCTCTATCGTCCCCTTCTCCTCCTGCCCTCAGTCTTTCCCAGAATCAGGGTCTTTTCTTTTCTTTTTTTTTTTTTATAAA
>SJYC01062157.1:0-25294 GCA_006408675.1 Madoqua kirkii
TTTTTCCATTAGTCGTATATGGATGTGAGAGCTGGACCTTAAAGAAAGCTGAGCACTGAAGAATTGATGCTTTTGAACTGTGGTGTTGGAGAAGACTCTTGAGAGTCCCTTGGACTGCAAGGAGATCAGACCAGTAAATCCTAAAGGAAATTAGTTCTGAATATTCTTTGGAAGGACTGATGCTGAAGTTGAGGCTCCAATACTTTGGCATCTCGTGCAAAGAACTGATTCATTGGAAAAGACCCTGATGCTAGGAAAGATTGAAGGCAGGAGGAGAAGGGGACAACAGAGGACGAGATGGTTGGATGGTATCACCGACTCGATGGATATGAGTTTGAGCAAATTCTGGGAGCTGGTGATGGACAGGGAAGCCTGGCGTGCTGCAGTCCATGAGGTCACAAAGAGTCGGACATGACTGAGCGAGTGAACTGAACTGATAGAAAGTCTAAGATCCATGGGGCCGAGTTACACAGGCAGGGGCACTGTGGTCGTGTGTCAGACCTGGAGCCACACGGCCAGGATCTGAACCCAGACTCTGCCATTTAGCCCCCTGTCCATGTCTCCATCTCCTCACCTGTTAATGAGGCAACACTAGTGATGGGAACTGCGTCACCCTCCAAGAGAATGCTGTGAAAGCGAGCGGGGGAGAAGCACTTGGGAGAGGCCCTGAGGCGTATGCAGCCGCAAGGAAGCTTCGCCATTCTGTTGTGGCTCTGACGGCTGCTACTACCACTTCTGCCAGCAGAGTCCTGGGGTAAGGCTGGGCTGAAGACGGAGGGCTCAGGATCTCAGTGTGCCAGTTTGAACCTTGTTTTTTCATGCAGCCACAATAAAGTGCCAAAGACTGAGTGGCTGCTTATAAACAACAGAAATCTATTTCTCCCCATTCCAGAAGCTGGAAGTCTGAGATTGGCACGCCCATGGGGTCAGCTTCAGCTGAGAGCCCTCTTCTGGGTTGCAGACTGCTGCTTCTCATTGTGTCTTCACATGACAGAAATAGGGCAAAAGAGCTTTCTGGGGTCTCTTTTATAAAGGCATTAATCCCTTTCCTGAGTGCTCCACTTTCATGACCCAATCACTTGCCAAAGGCCCTAACCTCCTAATAATATCACATTGGGGGCTAGAGTTTCCACATATGAATTTGAGGGTTTAGGAGACATTCATCCCTTTGCAGACCTGAAGGAGCAAAAGTAATTGGAGGCCCATTGTGGTTAAAACAGGATAAAATTGTTATTTTATGGAAATGAGTCTGGCAGGAGTGTGTGGACCTCCCTAACACTTCTTTCCACCTGGACTTGGACTCCCTGAGGCATTCCTTAGCAGCTTGTACCTCCTCCATCAACACACTCACCCTCAGGCACTGTAATTGCCTGACAATTGCAACGGACCATATTTGTCTTACTCACTGGTATATCTTGTGTCCAATACATTACCAGGCACTTCGTGGGTACTCAATAAATATACTTTCGATGAATGAATAATAAATGGATATGGGATGATAGTCTGAAGAGGAAAGAGTCTATAGAGAGACCAGCCAAGGAGCAGATGCAAGAGTCAGATACAAGATGCTGACTCGGGATGAAGGCAGAAAGAATAAAAAGAAGAAATGCAAGAGGCATGGGGGAGAAAGGGCTGATTGATAGGATTTTATGAATGAGACTATGGGAGTTCCCAGGAAAGGAAGGGTCAATGTTGACTCCATTCCAGGGTTCCTGGTCACTGGCAATGGTCTTTTAAAAATGAGAAAAAAGGAGAAATTAGCTTGTAAGAGAAGATTTAGCAATGACTTTGCCCTTGCTGAGCTTCACAAAAGTTGCTGGTGAGGAAAATGGTGTAATAGGAGACACTATGCTTTTGAACTGTGGTGTTGGAGAAGACTCTTGAGAGTCCCTTGGACTGCAAGGAGATCCAACCAATCCATTCTGAAGGAGATCAGCCCTGGGATTTCTTTGGAAGGAATGATGCTAAAGCTGAAACTCCAGTACGTTGGCCACCTCATGGGAAGAGTTGACTCATTGGAAAAGACTCTGATGCTGGGAGGGAGTGAGGGCAGGAGGAGAAGGGGACGACAGAGGCTGGGATGGCTGGATGGCATCACGGACTTGATGGACGTGAGTCTGAGTGAACTCCGGGAGTTGGTGATGAACAGGGAGGCCTGGCGTGCTGCAATTCATGGGGTCGCAAAGAGTTGGACATGACTGAATGACTGAACTGAACTGATGAAGTAAACAGTACTGGCTAGAGTTGGGGATTTGGGAAGAACCAGTTTGGTGACCTTCAGTGAGTGCTACTTCCCTGGGAAAGGAGCAAGCATCAGTGGTGTTGGAGAAGACTCTTGAGAGTCCCTTGGACTGCAAGGAGATCCAACCAATCCATTCTGAAGGAGATCAGCCCTGGGATTTCTTTGGAAGGAATGATGCTAAAGCTGAAACTCCAGTACGTTGGCCACCTCATGGGAAGAGTTGACTCATTGGAAAAGACTCTGATGCTGGGAGGGAGTGAGGGCAGGAGGAGAAGGGGACGACAGAGGCTGAGATGGCTGGATGGCATCACGGACTTGATGGACGTGAGTCTGAGTGAACTCCGGGAGTTGGTGATGAACAGGGAGGCCTGGCGTGCTGCAATTCATGGGGTCGCAAAGAGTTGGACATGACTGAATGACTGAACTGAACTGATGAAGTAAACAGTACTGGCTAGAGTTGGGGATTTGGGAAGAACCAGTTTGGTGACCTTCAGTGAGTGCTACTTCCCTGGGAAAGGAGCAAGCATCTGGAGGCAGGTGGGACTGACAGTCGAGGGTGCTTAAAGCAGAGAGGAAGCAGGTAGACGGCAATAACCCCCTTGGATATAACAGTGTTCCCTGGCTGTCAGCTTTGCCTCACGCAGCCCCATCCACTTCATGGAGCTGGCTTTACAGGCAACCCTTGCCCCTACCCAGCCTTCCCTGGTGGCTCAGTGGCAAAGAATCTGCCTACAATGCAGGATCTGCAGGAGACATGGGTTCAGTCCCTGGGTCAGGAAGATCCCCTGGAGGAGGACATGGCAACCCACTCCAGTACTCTTGCCTGGAGAATCCTACAGACAGAGGAGCCTGGCGGACCGCAGTCCTTATGATTACCAAAGGGAAATCACACGGGCACAGGGAGTCAGACATGACTGAAGAGCCTTAGCGCACACACGCGCACTTGGCCCTCCCCGACTTGGACTTTCACCCCACCTTCTCACGATGCCCATCCTTGCTCTTCCCTTTCCGAGGACGGTCACCCCACCTTTCCCCTGCTTCACAAAGAAAAACAAGAAATACAAGCAAGAAGCAGCAGGCACATTCATCAAGTGTCCTAAAAGAAGGCAACTCTTAGCTCTTGGGACCGCTTGTTCTCCTCTTCCTTTCTTCCTCACTCCGCATCCACCCAAGACGTGCCAGTGAAAGAATGACATCCGAAAGGAAAGCCATTTTGTACCAGAAAGCCAATTTAATGTACAGTGAATTTACTGAAAAAGAAGACCAAGCCGTTTCATGTTTGTTTTGTTTTCTTGAAATACTCTATACGGTCATGACTACTACGAACTCACAACTTCTGGTTACCTAATTTCTGCAAGAAAACTATGACTGCTGGGGCTCCAGAGAGTGCAAGCACAGCGCCATCTCTGCATGTTTTTCTTGCAGGTAGAAAAATCAGGGTAAAGAAAATAAAGTGGGACTTCCCTGGTAGTCCAGCGGTTAAGACTTTGCCTTCACGTGCTTGGGACTCGGGTTTGATCTCTGGTTGGGGAGCTAAAATCCCACATGCCTCACAGCCCAAACACAAAAACATAAAAAACAACAGAAGCGATATTGTAACAAATTGAATAAAGAATTTTAAAGAAAAAAAAAAGCTAATGCTTGTCCTCACTATGGGACAATGGGGAAAATTTACTTTGGAGTCAAATAATCTTTTTTTTATTGAAGTATAGTTGATTTACAGTATTGTGTTAGTTTCAAGTATATAGCAAAGTGATTCAGTTATATATTTTTTCAGATTATTTTCCATTATAGTCTATTATAAAATATACATTATAGTTCCTTGTGCTATACAGTAGATCCTCATTGCTTATCTATTGTATATACAGTCGTTTATATCTATTAATCCCATACTACTAATTTATCCCTCCACTCCCTCCCTTTGCCCTTTGGTAATCATAAAGTTCTTCTCTATGTCTGTGAGTCTGTTTCTGTTTTGTGTATAGATTCACTGGTATTATTTTTTGGATTCCATATATGAGTGATGTCATTTGGTACTTGTCTTTCTCTGACTTCACTTAGTATGCTAATCTCTAGGTCCATCCATGTTGCTGCAAGTGATAATATTTCATTCTTTCTTTAATGACTGAGTAATATGCCATTGTGTGTGTATACACAGTATACATATGTATACACACACACACACATACACACAATAGGTGGCACAGTTGGTAAAGCATCCACCTGCCAATGCAGGAGATACAAGAAAAGCAGGTTCAATCCCTGGGTGGTTGGGAAGATCCCCTGGAGAAGGAAATGGCAACCCACTCCAGTATTTTTGCCTGGAAAATCCCATGGACAGAGGACTGTGGCAGGCTACAGTCCATAGGGTCACAAAGAGTCAGACACAACTGAGCATGCACACACATGTATGCATACATACACATATATACACACGTATACACAGCATACTTCTTAAGCCAATCATCCGCTGATAAGCAGTTGGGTTGCTTCCATGTGTTGGCTATTGTAAATAGTGCTGCTGTTAACATGGGTGTGCCTATATCTTTTTGAATTAGTGTTTTGGGGTTTTTTTTATATATACCCAGGATCATATGGTAACTCTATGTTTAGTGTTTTAAGGAAACTGCATACTGTTCTCCATAGTGGCTGCACCAATTTACATTCCCACCAATACTGTAGAAGGGTTCCCTTTTCCTCACACCCTTTCCAGCATTTATTATTTGTAGACTTTTTGATGATGGCCATTTTGACTGGTGTGAGGTGACACCTCGTTGTGGTTTTAATTTATATTTCTCTAATAATTAGCCGTGTTGGACATCTTTTCATGTGCCTATTGGCCACCTGTATGTCTTCTTTGGAAAAATTCTATTTAAGTCTTCGGCATATTTTTTGATTGGGTTGTTGGGATTTGTTTTGTGGTTTTTTTTTTCCTTTGATGTTGAGTTGTATGAGCTGTTCATACGTTTTGAATATTAACCCCTTATTGTCTGCATTGTCTGCAAAGATTTTCTCCCAGTCTGTAGTCATCTTTTCAACTTATTGATGACTTCTTTGCTGTGCAAAAGCTTTTGAGTAGGTCCCATTTGTTTATTTTTGCTTTTTTATTTTTTTGCCTTGGGAGACCCATCTAAGAAAATATTGCTAAGATTTACATCAGGGAATGTTTTGCCTACATTGTCTTCTATGTTGTCACGTCTTATATTTTGGCCTTTAAACCATTTTGAGTTTGTTTTTGTAGATGGTGTGAGGGTGTGCTCTAATTTCATTGATTAACACGCAGCTATCCAGCTTTCCCAGCGTCACTTGCTGAAGAGATTGTTTTGCAGTCATTCTATATTCTTGCCTCCTTTGCTGTAGACAATTGTCCGAAGGTGTGCAAGTTTGGAGTCATATAATCCTAGGTGTGCTCTGCAACTACTGGTCTGACTCATCACCGCTCAGAGCCAGTCCCCTCGTGGATCAAGCACAGCTGACAATGACTCTTACCTCCCGAGATGACATGAGGAGGCAACACAGTCAAGTTCTTTGCACAATGTGGGTGTGCCCTGAAGAGCTACTTCTGATGGCCCTTCCTGCTTCTCCCAGGAGCCTCCCAGCCTCTGCTGCCTGCAGGCCTCTAGGGGAGCCACAGAGGAGGGATAAGTTAGGGGCCCACTCCGATCGGAGCTTTTCATTTAGTGATTTCCAAGAGTTTTCACATTCTTACACATTTTTTTCAGCCTTCAGTCTGACTTGACTAAAATGTAAAGAAACCTCACGTATTTGGGTGGCCAGAGCAGCATGCCTGCTTTCCTAGGCTTATCACATTCTGTCAGCCAAAGCTGAACACCATCTTCGAACAAAATGTCTGTATCTAGCCAAACGAAGGCCCCAGAAAGACTGAACCATCTACCTCATCCATGGTGCACTTGCCTGGAAAAGATCCAAGCGTGTTAGAGTCCTGGCCAGCCCAAAGCACCCCAGCCACTTTCAGAGAGAGCAGGTGGAAGTGAGGGCTCTGATTTTCATGTGAAATCCCCATTTGGCCTCAGAAACGTTAAAAATAATTTTCACCTGCATCTGATTTTCCTCTTTGTTACTGCAACCATTGTCTGTCCGAACAAAGAGGTAGCAAGAGCCTCTTTGAGCAGTTCACAGAGTTCAAGCCAGAGCCCAGATTGGAGGGGACACAGATGTTAATGAACAAGAGGACCAAGCAAGAGCGCTATTGGGAATGGAAAAACCTCCCTGGGATTGTCAGGCCCCACGCTGCTCTGCCAGCCGCCCGCCTGGCTCTCAGGAGAAAGACCGGGAGCTGCCTGTGCCTTGCCCCCTCCGCAACTTGATGGGAGAGCGAGATCTTGGTGAGTCATACATGATTTCTTCCCACTCGCTTGCATTTTGGAGGCACCCATCAGATTTGGGGGGTGGGTGTGCTGGTTAAAATAAGATACGAAATTATGACTGTGGCATTTATCGTTTCTCTTGGAAGCAATATGTTTTTATAGAAAGAATCTGGGCTCGGGAACAGGATAAACCTGGGTTCAACTTCTTTCATTTTCAGTTTGTGACCTTAGGCAAATTAGTTGACTTCTCTGACCTTCATTTTACTTCTCTGTAAAATGGGTGTTTAAAATGCTGTATTGGTTAAAGCAGTGCTAATGGCTGTGACACACACACACACACACACACACACACACACAGAGAGAGAGAGAGAGAGTTAGAGTTGATTGGCTCTAACACTATAGAAACTGATTTCTGATGCTCATAAAGTCCACAACAGGTTTTCCTGGTGTCTGGGCTGCTCTTCTCCAAGAGAGGAGACAGGTGCCTGCATCCTTGCTTTATCTGACTTCACTGTTTTCTAAGCACAGCTTTCAAGGTCACCAGCCTTGTAGATGTCCAGCCAAAGGTAGGTGGGAGACAGTGTAGGACTATGGCAAGTGGAAGGCTCTCTGCCGGGCCTGGAAACACACTGCATCCCTTCCACTTGCAGGCTAGCCTCCATCCGTCCCTGCAATGAATTGCAGAGAACACTTAGAAATGAGGTCCAGCTGTGTGCCCAGGAAGATGAGGAAACAGGTTTGTAAACATCTAGCTAGACTTTGCCACGTACACCAACTTTTCAGGGAGATAATAAGACTTAAATGAGATGATTATGAAACTGTGTGGTTCTCAACAAATATTAATTCCTTTCTTCTTTCTCTTCCCCTATGACCAAATTTTGCTGGAAGCAATGAGAGAAAGCTTCATTTGTAATGACATACAAACAGGAGCAATTGCTGCCAACAAGCTCCTCCCCAACGCCCACAGCCTTTGCCTTTGACATTTTCCCCATGGACAAAGTGGGGACCCCAGAGTCTTGTTCCTACTCCTTCCTCTCATGATCTGTCCTTACAGCCTCATCAGGTACCTCTCCTTCCACAAAATAGGAAGAGTCAGCTATTAAGCCCTAAAGTCAGAAAACCATCATGTTAGGAACAGTTGAAGCAATGATGGTTGCTGGCACTGTGTTTCTCCTAAATTCTATTCTTAACCCCTGCAGTTGGGTCGCCCAGGCTCTCGCTGCTGTGGTTTCCAGTGTCCTCTCATGTGTCACATCTGGCTGCTTCATGAATTTACCTGCCTGGCTCCAGGGACATTTGGATCTGATACAGCCAGCCCTGCCGAGGGTTCCCAGGCTTCGAGGCTGGGCTTCGCCCCTTAGGCCCACTTCTCCTGTCCTGGATGCCTTCACACAGTCAGCCATTCAGACGCCACGGCTTTTGCTGTACCCTGGGTCACACCTTGAGTCTGCTTTCTCTTGTTTCACACAAACAGCCTTTTCATGACATCCCCAAGTACTGCCTCGTCCTCACCCCAATATTAGTTTCAATACTCACTTGCTTGTACATCTGGGAGAAAGGGTTAGCAAGAAACACCTTATCAAAAGTTGTGGTTTCACAGTTCAGTTCAGTTCAGTCGCTCAGTTGTGTCCGACTCTTTGAGACACCATGAAACGCAGCATCCCTGTCCATCACCAACTCCCAGAGTTCACTCAGACTTATGTTCATCGAGTCCTTGATGCCATCCAGCCATCTCATCCTCTGTTGTCCCCTTCTCCTCCTGCCCTCAATCCCTCCCAGCATCAGAGTCATTTCCAATGAGTCAACTCTTCGCATGAGGTGGCCAAAGTACTGGAGTTTCAGCTTTAGCATCATTCCTTCCAAAGAAATCCCAGGGCTGATCTCCTTCAGAATGGACTGGTTGGATCTCCTTGTAATCCAAGGGACTCTCAACAGTCTTCTCCAACACCACAGCTGAACAGTAAATGAGTAAATGTGGTTTTACCGGTTTTGGAGGTTGGTCTTTATACAGTGTTGTGGGTTAGCATTGACAGTATTTCTAAGAGAAAAATATGCCCCAAATTCCAAACAACTAAATTCTGAATGAATTCAATGACCCAGTTCTTTCTTGAGAACTGCATTGATCAAAGTCCTGATACGCAGGACAGCTCACAGACTTTGCACACAAACCTGAACTTAAATCCTGGCTCTGCCACCTAGTGTTGTGTGACTTTTGGCAAATTACCTAAACTTTTCAAAATATGTTTCTTTATCTGTAAAATGAGAAGATAATCTTGTTTATAGTGTTTGTGTAAAGATTTAATGCAAGAATGTTCATATAGCTCCTATCACAGTGGCTAGCACAAGGTTGCTGCTGCTGCTAAGTCACTGCAGTCGTGTCCGACTCTGTGCAACCCCATAGATAGCAGCCCACCAGGCTTCCCCGTCCCTGGGATTGTCCAGGCAAGAACACTGGAGTGGGTTGCCATTTCCTTCTCCAATGCATGAAAGTGAAAAGTGAAAGTGAAGTTGCTCAGTGGGGTGCCATTGCCTTCTCCAAGTACATAGTAAATAACAATTATTATAGTTGTCATAACATAAGGAAGAATTCAGATCATCTATGATATTTGTTAAACTTTAAAAGGAACTTTTTTACATAAAATTTTAATGTATAATTAACATATTTTAATTACAGAAACCTGGAAAAAAAGGGAAAACTTAAAAGGAGAAAGTAGAAACCAACCAAAATCTCACTGTTCAATGAAAACCACTTTTAATGTCTTGGTGGTTTTCCTCTCAATATTTTACCATATAGTTGCATACTTTACACAACTGGAATTAAGCTAGGTATAACATTATTTTACATACAATATTTTCTTTTTTTGTCACACTGTGCAGATATGGGATCTTAATTTGCCAAAAAGGGATCAAACCTGGGACCCCCTGCATTAGAAGCAGAGTCTTAACCACTGGGCCACCAGGGAAGTCCAACATTTTTCACTTGAAACATAATAAGCTTTTTCCAGTAAAATTATTTACAAATTCTAGCTTTTAAGAATTTAAAATTTAAGGGAACTTTCAAACTATTCAGTAATTAAATTATCCATCCCTTTAAGGCTGAACATTTAGCTTATTTCCATTTTTTACTCATGAGCAACAGTTTCATATAAAATCCTGAAAATTTGTTATCTGTATTTGTGTTTATTTACCTAAAATAGTTTCCTAGAAGCATTGCCAAGTCAAAAGGTGTGCACATTTTTAGTCTTCTTGCAACCGTTAGCTGACTAGCCCTTCAGAAATATTCTAACAGCTTATACTCTGGGCTGTTTTGAAGTCTATGCTCATGCCTTCCTGCTCACTTCTGCGCGGACTCCAGGAGCTGACTCTTGCCAGGGAACAGCTGTTTTGGAGAGTGTACAGTGTTTGGCCCAGTAGATGCTTCCTTTTCCTAACAGTGCCCCGAATTCCTTTTGGGGAGTCGTCTCTGCCCCTTGTGCAGTTTGATGGGACATCAGAGTTGGAAGTGTCCCCTGGGCAGGAGAATGGATGCTGGTGAAAAAGCCAGCTTGGATGAGATTGCAGGGACCCTTTCCCATGCTAGATGCTAGACTCGTCCTGCCATCTAGTGGTGGGTAAAGGGAGATGGCAGCAGGGACCAGACCGGCTGGGAGAGCGAGATGAATCTGCACTCCGGGAGGCCACGAGTGCAAGGCAGGTTAGGGCGTGACCCAGAGTATCCCATACGTATCTCAGAACTCAGAGTGCTATATGAAGAAGATTGAGTGTTAGTCACTCAGTCATATCCAGCTCTGCAACCCCGTGGACTGTAGCCCGCCAGCCTCCTCTGTCCATGGAATTCTCCAAATAAGAATGCTGGAGTAGGTTGCCATTCCCTTCCCCAGGGGATCTTCCAGACCCAAGGATCAAACCTGGATCTCCCGCCTTGCAGGCAGATTCTTTACCATCTGAGCCACCAGGGAAGCCCAAAGGGGATGAGGGCAGGAATTTTTCTCAATAATAATTATTGAGCACTGACTATCTGCCAAAGACTATCCAAAGTGCTTTTTCCACTTTTAATCTTGTAGCCAGAGCCCCATGGTGCCTGTGAGGATGAAACCAAATCCACACAACTAGTCAGTGGCACAGACAGGAGTCAAACCCAATATTGTGTGACTTTATAGCCAACGTTTCTAGGAACATTTATGAATCACAGAGAGATATCGCCCCCTGCACCCCTTCTGTTCCTGCACCTTCACCCTCACCCCTACCCACCCCATTCCCTGGACCACAGAGGTGGTTGTATTTCCTGTGGTGCATAGCTCATTTCTACCTGCTGTGCCTCTTGTGGGTCCCCAAGTCTCTCCTCTGAGAAACTTGGAAGGGAAGCTTTTCTCTCCGTAGGCTTAGAGATCGTAGCAGGAAAGGGGCAGGGGTGGTGGTAGAGTCCCTCATCTACTGTCCACAAATGTTAAAATGTTTTAGACCAACGTTAACAGCTCTTTCCCTTTATTGATTGTGTGAGATGGAGATGCAAACAAGATCTCTAAAAGGCAGACTCGTTTCAGATCAACCATTGTAAAGTTTGCTTCTAAATCCACAAAGGGAGACTTCCCTGGTGGTCCAGTGGCTAAAACTCCACACTCCCAATGCAGGGGACCCAGGTTCTATCATTGGTCATGGCACTAAATCCCACATGCTGCAACTAAGAGCTTGCATGTCACAACTAAAGATCCCACATGCTGCAAAAAAGATCAAAGATCCTACGTACTGCAACTGTACAGCCAAATAAATAAATAAATATTTTAAACCCAGAATGGGTTTCTTGGGCTTTCCAGGATCAAGAGTGGGGCTGACCCAGAGTTACCCTAGCCTTGTCCCAAAGGCTAAAAGAACCAACCTGCCGCCCCAGTGAACGCACAGGGGGCCCAGGGGGTCCACTGGCCTACAGACACTTCCACTCAGGGAATGCTGAGGTTTATTTAGGAAGCAGTGGCCATTCTTCCTGCCTGGCCCACCAGATGAGTAATAAGCCACCTACTTTTAGTTGAGGGCTTTGTTTTTCTTTTCTTGCTTTAGAAATTTATCCAGACCCGTTTCTCAGGGTTGATAGCTTAAGCCAAATCAAGTTGATCACTTGGGGAATAAGGAGAGTGCCCTTCAGAAAGGAGCATGGTCCTCAAGCTGACTGATTGCCCTTTAAGAATCAAAATTTGTCTGCAATAACCTCATCATTTTCAACAAACACCACTGGATGCCTTAAGAGACAGATAGGCTGACGTTTGGCATTGCTGAGCGTCCTCTTCTGAGCCAGGTCCCAGGCCACTGTGTCCTTTCACACAGGCACTGCCACCCTGCCCTTGCTCGGCCCCATCCACTACTTGCCCCAGAGTAGTAGGGGTCAAGCCCTCTCCTGGACGTGGACAGCCTCTTGCACTTTAAGTATCAGTTGCTGGTTCTCACCACTCTCCAACCCACACACCTATTTATTTCCCTTTTCTTGTAATGGTATGATCAGTTAACTTTATTCACACATTTAGTCAATCAACATTTATTGTTGATTGACTACCATGTGCCAGGTGCTGGGGTAAAAAGGGGTCCAAGTCTCTCACAGCCAAGAGGAAGGCTATTAAGTAAGACAATTACAATATGGGATAGAAAAATGCTAAGCCAGAAACAGGGAAGGACACCCTGGGGCCACTTCCATCACCTCTTTTTCCACTTTACCACCTTCTGCCAGACATTGTCTCAAGCTCCTGGACCTTACCCACTGCAGAGGCTCTGGGCTTCACTTGTCACTGAGTAGTGACATAGCCCCGCTCGTGCTCTTACATGACACAAAGTCAAGCACAAACTGAAAAGGGGCCATGGTAGCCTTTGGAGAGTGGACCACTCCAATAAGAAAGCAGGAGGGGAGCAAGGCCTACAGATGTACCATTGGTGCTGGCGCTGAGAAAGCTGTGGCATGGATAAATAAGGGGTGGGTGAATGAAAAGACGAGTAACTGAGTGATGATTCAACAGCTGATTTAATGACTGAATCAGAGACGAGCTTCCAACCTTCATCAAAACTGAATTTCCGTTTCCAACACTTGTTCACTGAACCCCGAGTTCCCCCAGAAAACCCTCTACAAAGATTTTTAAGAAAATTAAAATCACTTAAAACCTCACGGAGAAGTGACAACGCACTGGAAAAAACTGGAGTTGTCTAGGGGAGTTCCAGAGACAGGCCTCAAGGTCACTTACTAAGGAAGAGCTGAGGGTCTCCCCATCCCCACTGATTTGTGAGAGGGAAGGAGCTCCAAGTTGCTCAGGCCAGAGACCTCCTAGGCAGCGTGGCTGTTGGGAAGAGAGAACTACAAAGGGTGGCAGGCTGGGAGCGCCTCACTTAACCTGACAGGTGTACCATGTTTATTAGCAGCTGGAACGTTACATGTGGGTCAATTACTGCGTCAATCAGCTCTGCAGCATCCTACCGCCTGCCCCACCCCCGCCCCGCTCCCAACCCAGGGAAGACTTCAGGGTATACCAACTGTATTCTAAGCTATCTGTTCTGTAAACATAGATTTAGTGCTCTAGAGAAGACCAGGATCTGGGAGGAAGAACTCTGTGTTCTCGGAGGCCTGTGTGAACACTTTAGGAGCTCTTCAAGGCTGCGTGGTTCTCTGAGATGAACTGGCTGAAGCTTTTGACTTTGGGATTCAGTCGGTGGGTGAGCTTGACGTCACGGTCTGGCTTCATCTGATAGAAACGACACATGTTGGCCATTTCCTTTGCTCCAGGAAATTCCAGCTTCTCGTAAGCCTCTGGGGTGATCTTTTAAGAACGAGTTAAAAAAGAAAGAAAGAAAAGAAACAACAGGAAATGTTATAGCCCTCATTTAAAACAGTTGGAGAAGAACTTGTTCACCTTCATGATGATACAAATCCACAATTCTTTCGCCTAAATCCCCAAACCCAAGAAACACTGAAGTCTTTTTCATGGGCAATTTGGCAACATACTGACTTTCCTGAACTAAATTAGGGGCAAAACCTTATCTAAACTTATGAGAAGTTATTTATGGGCTTCATCCTGTTTAGTGGAAATTTTCCTGTCTTTCTCTGCAGAAATATTGATATGTTTGCTTATAGGGTCCTGCCCCAGCCCCTGATGGTGATGTTACATAGAGTATGTAGACATAACCCATCTAAAAGCTGAAAGATTCTGAAAGCTGAATTGTTTCTGGCCACAAGCACTTGGGATAAGGTACCATGGGTGTATAGCCCCTTTATCTGCTGGTTTTTATATACATTTCCTCCTGGGATTCCTCAGCATTCCTTTGAGATCTTCAACCCATCAAGCCTTCCATGGAGCATCAAGGCACTAGACTCTCCATCCTTCCCTCCTGACTGGAAACAAACATCTGAATTTCAGACATGCAGCCTCTGCCAGAGCCAGGCCCAACAAACACTGCCCATCACATACCCACTGAGCCACCCTCTGTCACCCTGTGCAAAACCCTTCTGACATTAAGTGGATCCATAGTGATGCCATCTGCATCAACTAAGACCCTTTCTTTCTTTCTTTCTTTCTTTCTTTCTTTCTTTTTTTTTGGCCATGCCACATGGTATGTAGAATCGTAGTTCCCTGACCAGGGATCAAAATCTTGCCCACTTCAGGAGAAGCTCAAAGTCTTAACCACTGGATAACCATGGGATTCCCATTAAGAACATTTCTAACTATTGGATCCAATATAATCAGTCTTTAGCCTCCAGCAATAAACTCTAACCTCACTCAGAAAATTCTAACCTCTATTTGGCCTTAGAATAATGTGACAGGTGCAAACTCATATAAAACAATGACTGTCATGCCATTTATAATAATGAAAAATAAAGAACAATCTGCATATCCAAAAAATAGAGGAATGGTAAAATAAACTATGGTAACTATAGTACATCTACACTAGAAATATTATGCAGTCAATATTTTTTTAAAAATTGAATAGAAATATATGCTCATAATTTAATGTCAAGTGAAAAAGCCAGATACAAAATGGTACTTAGTATGTTTTAATTTTATTACATATATATCGGGAAAAGACTAGAAGAAAATGTACAAATCTTAACAGTTACTGTCTCTGATAGATTAAACAATGTGACTTTTATATTTTTTAAAATAATTTTCTGTATTTTCTGCCATAAGCATTTATAATTTTTGAAATCAGAAAACATTTCTAAATTTTAGTGAGTTTGAGAATAGAACACTATCAAAGAAGCTTGGAAGATGACTTCTGAAATGTCTGTCTCCTTGGGTTACTTCCTCCTGTAACTTTGGTAACTAATATTCCTCAAGAAAATAAGGGATTCTTTTCTGCAGGTTTTTGAAAAAAAGAGATTTGCTCCGTTGTGTCTCTCACTTTTCTGAGAGAACAGTGTCCCTTTTGGAGTTAGGCAGTTTCAGCTAGATCAGAGTTTCTGATAGGAGCTTATTCTGGGGAGTTCAGGAGTGGGGTCGGAGGTGAGGGGGCAGTCACTAAAGTAATTAAGCAAACAGCCACCTTCTGAACAGGGAAAGTCAGACTGCCAGGGCTGGAGCGCCACCTTGTGGCCACGTGCATCCTTCCCCAGAGTACCACAGCCTGTAAGCCTTTTTCTACTCCAGACCAGCACCAGTGGCTTTAAGTCAAAGTAGTTTCTAAGAACAGCATTAACCATTCTGTAGAACTTCCAGTTTCTAATCCCTAAAATTCTGTGTGCCAGAGAAGTTTCTGCTGCACTGTGAAACAACTTGTACCCAAAGCCGTCAGAAACCTGTTATGTGACTGAGAGATGCTTGGACAATCCTGAGCCATCCCAAACAATGTGTACCCAGTATCATATAAAACAATGACTGTCATGCCATTTATAATAATGAAAAATAAAGAACAATCTGCATATCCAAAAAATAGAGGAATGGTAAAATAAACTATGGTAACTATAGTACATCTACACTAGAAATATTATGCAGTCAATATTTTTTTAAAAATTGAATAGAAATATATGCTCATAATTTAATGTCAAGTGAAAAAGCCAGATACAAAATGGTACTTAGTATGTTTTAATTTTATTACATATATATCGGGAAAAGACTAGAAGAAAATGTACAAATCTTAACAGTTACTGTCTCTGATAGATTAAACAATGTGACTTTTATATTTTTTAAAATAATTTTCTGTATTTTCTGCCATAAGCATTTATAATTTTTGAAATCAGAAAACATTTCTAAATTTTAGTGAGTTTGAGAATAGAACACTATCAAAGAAGCTTGGAAGATGACTTCTGAAATGTCTGTCTCCTTGGGTTACTCTCCTCCTGTAACTTTGGTAACTAATATTCCTCAAGAAAATAAGGGATTCTTTTCTGCAGGTTTTTGAAAAAAAGAGATTTGCTCCGTTGTGTCTCTCACTTTTCTGAGAGAACAGTGTCCCTTTTGGAGTTAGGCAGTTTCAGCTAGATCAGAGTTTCTGATAGGAGCTTATTCTGGGGAGTTCAGGAGTGGGGTCGGAGGTGAGGGGGCAGTCACTAAAGTAATTAAGCAAACAGCCACCTTCTGAACAGGGAAAGTCAGACTGCCAGGGCTGGAGCGCCACCTTGTGGCCACGTGCATCCTTCCCCAGAGTACCACAGCCTGTAAGCCTTTTTCTACTCCAGACCAGCACCAGTGGCTTTAAGTCAAAGTAGTTTCTAAGAACAGCATTAACCATTCTGTAGAACTTCCAGTTTCTAATCCCTAAAATTCTGTGTGCCAGAGAAGTTTCTGCTGCACTGTGAAACAACTTGTACCCAAAGCCGTCAGAAACCTGTTATGTGACTGAGAGATGCTTGGACAATCCTGAGCCATCCCAAACAATGTGTACCCAGTACTCTGAAATGAATGCACACACACCATACGCCCACATTCTTCACCTTCCTCCCCTTCTTCTTTTGGAGAAGGCGATGGCACCCCACTCCAGTGCTCTTGCCTGGAAAATCCCATGGACGGAGGAGCCTGTGGGGCTGCAGACCATGGGGTCGAGAAGAGTCGACTGAACTCTGGACACGACTGAGCGACTTCACTTTCACTTTTCACTTTCGTGCACTGGAGAAGGAAATGGCACCCCACTCCAGTGTTCTTGCCTGGAGAATCCCAGAGACGGGGGAGCCTGATGCGACTTAGCAGCAGCAGCCTCTTCTTCTTTATAGAGTTCAGACCCCACAGACAAAATGAATACAAGACCCAAACGCAAAGCACTGGGAGAGGGGCCAGTCACTAAATAGTAAATTTGGACCCAGGGATAGATGACTTTGCAGATGTTCTCATAAGTCCATCTTTTGAATGAGTGGTGACTTGGGCTTGGGAGTAAAATTTTCTCCATGAAATTTGAGTGGTTTTCAGTGAGATCCCCAAATGTGGTTTTATAGCTGGATTGATACCTACAATAGTTTTCTCCCCAAAATATCTGTCAGCCTCCACACAGGGCCAGTACCCGAGGTGACTGGGAGTCCAGATAGCCTCCTAAGATTCACTGGCCCAAGAGCTGCAGATGAAAATGACAGTCAACCCTCTGCCCCTAACTCTAGGAAACATTCTAGAGCAGGGTTCACCTAACTTACTCTTAAAGGGCTAGATATAAATATTTAAGGCTTTCAGGCCATATGGTCTCTGTCACAGCTACTCAGATCTACCAATGTATCCTGAAACCAGCCAGAGGCAATACACAAACAGAAGTGTGCATGTGTTCCAATCAATCCTAATTTGCAAAAGCAGAATCAACTCTGTAAAGAGGAAGGGACTCTCTCTAGCCTGGAGAAATGTCAGTGCTGGGCAGAGCCTGAGAAACCATCCAGACTACACTCTCCTTTCACAGAGGGGAGAACAGCATCTGGGAGAGGCAAAGAGCCGTGTTAGTTGATACCTGCCAGCTTGAGGGAAAGTAGGGTCCTCCTTTCAGCTGCAACAGTGTCCAGGCCAGGCACACAGATGCACACTTCTTCTCACAAACACTGTTCTCCCTCCATCCTCTGACAACAGCTGCTTGGAGAAATGTCTGGAAGCACTCAGGATGAACCATTGCCCTCACTTCTCTACAAAAGGTCTATCGTGGCCACACTCAAGCCCAGGCCATTCCACCCAGTTAGTTATCGAGGGCTTACTAAATGCCAGACCCAATGCCAGCCTTTCCCGCATGGGCCTCACCACATCCTCGCAACAACCCTATGGCAGGTGTAATAATCTTCTTTAACGTATGAACAAAGGGAGGCTGGAGAGGGTAAGTCTGCTTCCCAGGAGGCTCAGTGGGTAAAGAATCTGCTTGCCAATGCAGGAGACTCAGGAGACATGGGTTCCATCCCAGGGTCAGGAAAATCCCCTGGAGAAGGGAAAGGCAACCCACTCCAATATGCTTGCCTGAGGAATCCCCATGGACAGAGGAACCTGGTGGGCTACAGTCCAGGGGGTCGCAAAGAGTCAGACATGACTGAACATGCACACACAACCATGGAGAAGTTAAGTAACTTTCCAAGAGTCCCCAGAGGGATAAGGGCAGAGCCAGGACTTGCTCACTTCCCCAGACTGCCTCCGGTTCATTCCTATTGATTCTAGAACTTAGGCCGCTCTGTTGCTCCCTCCACCCATTCACAGTCTTGCCCAGGCTCAAGGACCACCTCAAAGCTACTCCTTCGGTGAAGCCTTCTCCTACCCTCTCTGACCGCCCATAGAGCAGAGAGTGTGGGCAACACAGTCAAGCGCCACAGCGCTCTGCTCTTGTCTGATCACTGTGACTTCATGTGAGTGAGAATTTTCACCCCAGCTCTGCTGTGACGTCCTCAAAGGTAGCACCAGGTATATAACAGGTCCTTGAGATATGCTTGTTATATGCCAAACACTAGGCTAAGCTCCCTAAATATACCCTAATTTTCACAAAACGCCCCAGATAGAAGCTCTCATCCACTTTGTGAATGAGGAGGCCACAGCTAGAAAGTGCCTTGCCTGATGCTGGCCAACTCTGGCACACTGGCCTGATCAGCGATGAGTCCCTGGGAGGGGAAGGATAGGACGGTATATATGAGAATTTTGTACCTTGGTCTTCAGAGTCTAAGTTTTTTCCACCCAAAAGGAATTGTACTTTAATAAGCTGATTAACCTGAAGCCAAGTAATAAAGTCTTAAGGGTAGGATTCAGATGCACCAATAGACAAAGACAGATTCGTAGAACAGGAATCCTCTCCAATTTCTTCCAACAGCCTCAGCTCAACCCTGCCCAAATCTGTGAAAAGTTTCCCAGATGTGACCTCTTGTGATCCTGTTTATGTTTCTTAAAAACTCACCTTTGCATCTCGGACTTCTTTCCCCAAACTCTTGGACAGAATATCAGCATATTGCTGTATAGTCAGCGCTTCTGCACTGAGACCCACGGCCTTGCCCACAAACTCCTCTGGAGAATTAAAGATGCTGCAGACAATGGCTCCAATATCCGCAACCGAGATACCATCCATTGGTACATCCCCCATAGGCATTGCTAGTTTAAAAAATAAAAAGATAAAAAGAGCTAATTACATCACATCCTTGGTAGGTCCCATCAACCTGAATTAATCAACCAGTTAAACAAAAGGTATGGGAACACCATGTAACACTGAGTCGCTACCATCTATGCAGTTATAAGGTTTGTTTGAGAAAATATCATAATACCTGGGTATTGATTAAAAAAAAACAAACTACCATTTACTAAGCATCTTCTGTGTGCAAAAAGCCCAATATCTCTGTTCAGCTCCAGATGCATTTGTTGCATGTCCTACTCAATATCCTTACTTGAATGTTTAATAGATATTAGAAACTCACTGTGCCCCAGAATGAATTCCTGGACAACCTGCTTCTGCTACAGACTTCTTCTCAGTTAATGGCAACTCTATGATTCCAGTTTCTCAAGTTAAAAAATCTTAGAGTCAACCTTGACATTTGTCTCCCAGCCCAGATCCTTTTTTTTTTTGTACCCCTATTCATAGTGTCCAGAATTTGAAGACTTCTCGCCATCCTCACTGGCTTTACCCTAGCCTAAGCTACCATCTGAGAAGAGCTAACTCATAAAAGACCCTGATGTTGGGGAAGATTGAGGGCAGGAGAAGAAGAAGCCAGCAGAGAGTGAGATGGTTAGATGGCATCACCAATTCAATGCACATGAATCTGAGCAAACTCTGGGAAACAGCAAAGGACACAGAAGCTTGGTGTGCTGTAGTCTAGGGGTGGCAGAGTCAGACGCAACTCAGCGACTGAACAACAAAGCCAAATCTCTGACTTGGATTATCGCAAAGCTGGGCCCCTTATTTCCAGTTCCACTCTTGCCCTTCCACAGTCTCTTTTCAACACAAACGTCAGGTGATTCTGTAAAAACTAAAGTTAGCTCGTGTCGTATCTGCCCATACCCCTTCAGTGGCTCTCTGTGTCTCTCAGGAGAAAAACCATGACTTACAGAACCAGACCCTCTACTAGCTCTGGCCTCACCTCCTGCTCCCCTCTCCCCAAGCCCCCAGCCTGCTCTGATCCAACCACACTGGCTGTTCCATCTGCCTGAAAATGTCTTCCCCTGAATAGTCACAAAGCCAGTTAGTTACCTCTATCAGAAGTTGCTCAGATGTCACCTTCTCAAAGCCCACCAATCACCTAATTTAAATTTCACATACCATGTCACTGCTAACACTCCACATACACTTTACTCAGCCTTACTTTTTTAGAGCACTTATCGCTTTCTAATATATGTTTTACTTCTCTATTGTGCTTCTCTGCTATCCACCTCCTCGACCAGAATATGAACTTAATGAGGGCAGAGCTTTGTCTGCTTTGAGTGGTTTATCACTGAATCCCCAGTAAAGTGAACTAAGTGACTGGCACATAAGAGGCCCTCAAATATTTATTGAATGAATCAGTTAGCAAACATATTGGCTGGATTAATCCTCAAAACAACCTTGAAACACAGCAAAATCAGAGAGTTGCCTGAGTTACTCAGCCAGCAAGCAGCAAAAGGGAACTCAAGCCCTCATCCATCACTCCGAATTCTGTGCCCTTCCTACAGGTGGGCACAGCCTCTCACAGATTCCCGGAAGCCCACGCTCCTGAGACTGGAACCCAATGTGAACACGATCTAGCCCCAGCACTGCCATTTTTTAAACTGAAGAATCTGTCTATTGACTCACCCAGTGCCTTACAGTTAGGAAACAACAGGCCAGGACAAGAGTCAAGGTCTCTGAATTCCAGTCCAGCGTAAAAGTGACAAGGTTTACCAGCCAGGAACTAAATGTCACAGTTTGTCTTTTTGCAGCAAAATTAACCTCCTACCTAATGTCTGGGCAGGCAAAATGTCTGCTCATTCCTCTGCATAAATTATAATTATAATATATATAATTTATAAATATGAATAAATTATATTATAAACAAATTATAACTATAAATTTATAAATATAAATAAAATAGTCTAATAAATTATACATTATAATTGTAAAAAAGCAGTCTCTGTTTTTGAGGTATTCAGAATCAAGTCTATTCTTACTCTGAGGTTTGCTTTTATTTCAAGATTGAAGTTCTTGGGCTGAGTTTAAAAGGTGTTAAGGGACAGTGGTAAAGAACATGGTTCTGGAATTCTGTTCTCAGCCGGCCAGCATCACCTCTAGCTTACTTAGCTCCAGCCAAAGGAGAAAGGGTTAAGTAAGGAGGTCTCTATACCATGGCTCGTATGTAGGCAAATCAACCAGCGGTAAAGCACAGAGGAAGCAACTCACTACAAAAGCTGCTCACAAGAATGCCCCTCTACTGGAGGGGTGAAGAAACCTCATCTTTACAGGCCTCCGTGACATTAGACGTTATCAGAAGTCCACTGAACTTCGCAAACTCCCCTTCCAGCATCTGGTGTGGGAAATCGGTCAGGACTTCAAAACAGATCTGCGCTTCCAGAGTGCAGTTATTGGTGCTTTGCAGGAGGCGACTGAGGCCTATCTTGTTGGCCTTTTTGAAGACACTAACCTGTGTGCTCTCCATGCCAAATGTGTCACAATTATGCCATAAGACATCCAGCTAGCATGCCGCATATGTGGAGAATGTGCTTAAGAATCTACTAAGATGGTAAACATTTCATTCTTTTAAAAAAAATTATCTTCTTCCTGCTACTGGTAATTCTGAACATTATTTTTTTTCCATGGGGTCAAAAGGTACCTAAGTATGTGATTGCAAGTGGAAAAATAGGGGACAGAAATCAGGTACTGGCAGTTTTTCCATTTTCAGTTGTGTGTGATGTTTCAGTGAACAAGTTTCAGCAGTTCAACTTTATAACAATTATAAATAAACCTGTAAAATTTTTCTGGACAATGTCAGCATTTGGATTTTTTTTAAAACAAGTAAATTTCCTATTGACTGAAAAAAAAAAAAAAAAGATTATGGTTCTGGAATTCTCTGATGGTACAGTGGTTAAGACTCTACAATTCCACTGCAGGGGGCTTGATTTCAACCCCTGGTTGGGGAACTAAGATTCCATTTGCCTCATGGTGTGCCCAAAAAAAAAAAAAAATTTTTTTTTTCATTAAAAGAGTATGGTTCTGGAGTCAGATTACCAGAGTTCAAGTTCTGGTTCTACCTTACTATTGATCTTGGCAAAGTTAATCTAATCCATCTGTGCCTCAGTTTCCCCATCTGTGAAACAGACACCAAACACCCAGCAAATCCTCAGTAAATGTTAAACATTCCCTATGGTGTGTGTGGCGGGGGGCGGGGTGGCAGGGAGCTATTCCCTGTGCAGGGGGCGGTGCTTGACGGAAGGGAGAGGATGAGGCTCAGGGATACCTGAGGCTGGGTTTTACAAATGTGAAAGAAAGTGAAAATGCAGTTGCTGTCGTGTCTGACTCTTTGTAACTCCATGGACTGTAGCCCACCAGGCTCCTCCATCCATGGGATTCACCAGGCAAGAGTACTGGAGTGGGTTGCCATTTCCTTTTACAAAGGTAGGGAACTCAAATGGGACTGGGTACCAGCAGAGGTTTAAAGCATCACCTCTTCACCTAGGGCCAATCTAATTCATAGATTATAATATCCTAGCTTAGAACCTGGGAAATGTCAGGAGTGCAGGCTTCTGAAAGCTGGTAGAGGCATAGGAAGAAGGGAAGGGCGGTGAGGAGATGGATCACATCTACACACTTATCTGGTCACTTGCTGAACTATCACCCGAGTCATCTGTGACTTGTGGCAGGTGCTCCAGGCTCCAGCTCAGATCTGCTTTGCCACTAGTTACGTCCCTGATGAGTCTTAATTACATGCCAGGGAAGAAAGACTGACTGCAGTCACTGATTCTCTCACATTCCCTCCATTCTACAGAGACACCTGGACTATAGGGCAGGGGAGTGCTGGCCAGTGGATCAGCAGCACTGGAATTACCAGGAGTCCTGATTAGAATTATAGTCTTGCAGGCCCCAGACCAGACTTATGGAACCAGACTCTGCAGGAAGGGCTGGAAACCTGTTCCCAGGGAGTCACTGTCCATCTCAGGATTCTCCCATCCAAGTATTAACCAGCCCCACCCGTCTTAGCTTCTAGATCAGACAAGCTCGGGTGCGTTCAGGGTAGTATGGCAATGGACCCTCTCAGGATTCTGACCCTGAGATCCAGATCAAGAGAAGAATGTGTTCCCTGTGGCCACAGAAGGGCAGAGAGATGAGCTAGAAGGGAAAGTCATCTTGTGCAACTTGCCTCTTAGACATGAGGAAACAGGCTTGAGGCCACATGCCTCACTGCTTATATGAGGATCGGTCAGCTGGATGAGACAGGAAGTGTAATCCTTGGTGTTTCCGGCCCAAGATCCAGCTCCCCGGGAAATCTAGGACAACATTGGGCCCCCGCCAGCACTTCACCCAGAGCCAGCCACACAGCGGGCACTCGAATGCATGAGAAGAGAGGAAGGAGGGGAATAGGGGACTGGGCAGGGGGAAAGCTGGTATCGGGGCAGTTTCACTACAACCCTCCACGTACCCAGGGTGTAGTAATCTCCATCAGAGGCCTTCACCAGCTGCAATGGGCCAAGAAAGTTTTCAAAGTAAGCTGCCACTCGGACGCTGGTCATGGGAACGCCAATGGACCAGAAATACTCCTCCACCTCTCCCTTCCCGTCAAAGTGCAGCACCTCCAGCTTGCCGTTTGTCAGGCGCTTGACGTTCTCCAGGCCACTGTACACCACGTGCTTCAGACCCTGGCTCTTGGCAACATCGGCCACCACCTTTCCCTGAGGGACGAAGGTAGACGCCTTATAGAAAAGGTTGAATTTGCATGCAGACTGGGGGCTGGTTCTGGGTCCTCCACCCCCCTCCTCTTTCTCTTACAGTCCTCCTTGGAGGGGAGTTTTCCCAGCCTCAGATCATAGGAGAGGCCACCAGGATCCAGGAGCAGAGGCTCCACCGTGTCAAAATGCTGAGCCCATCTTCTGGTACAAACAGTAAGGAATCTGGCCCCTGCCTCTGGGCTGTCAGTAACTCTGTGATCCACTACCACGTCCACTACCGCAGACGTTCCTAAAACGGTTCAATCCTGCTCTTAATTTTTTTGAATTTTACCATTTCTGAAAAAGTCTGACCCCATCTATTACATTTTAAAAATCTAATCTTCATATTCTCTATTTAAACTTATGTATAATTTGCAAATAGTACTGGCATAGGGGAGAAGAAAGATCTTATAATGACAGAAAAGTTCACTGTACCCCCCATGGTGATAACTACTTTCCAGAAAATCTATGGGCTCATTCCCGATATTTTACATGCTCATTTTCATCTCTTTTAGCTGCTTCTTTATTTCTAAATAACATGTTTAATACTGCTAATTCTTGATTTTTCTCAGTTTAAGAACTCATCTACTAAATTTCTACTATAACAGATGAGCCTCATCTCTCTCTCTCTCTCCCTCTCTCCCTCTCTCTCTCTCTCCCTCTCCCTCTCTCTCTCTCTCTCTCTCCCTCTCTCTCTCTCTCTCCCTCTCTCTCTCTCTCTCTCTCTCTCTCTCTCTCTCTCTCTCTCTCTCTCTCTCTCTCTCTCTCTCTCTCTCTCTCTCTCTCTCTCTCTCTCTCTCTCTCTCTCTCTCTCTCTCTCTCTCTCTCTCTCTCTCTCTCTCTCTCTCTCTCTCTCTCTCTCTCTCTCTCTCTCTCTCTCTCTCTCTCTCTCTCTCTCTCTCTCTCTCTCTCTCTCTCTCTCTCTCTCTCTCTCTCTCTCTCTCTCTCTCTCTCTCTCTCTCTCTCTCTCTCTCTCTCTCTCTCTCTCTCTCTCTCTCTCTCTCTCTCTCTCTCTCTCTCTCTCTCTCTCTCTCTCTCTCTCTCTCTCTCTCTCTCTCTCTCTCTCTCTCTCTCTCTCTCTCTCTCTCTCTCTCTCTCTCTCTCTCTCTCTCTCTCTCTCTCTCTCTCTCTCTCTCTCTCTCTCTCTCTCTCTCTCTCTCTCTCTCTCTCTCTCTCTCTCTCTCTCTCTCTCTCTCTCTCTCTCTCTCTCTCTCTCTCTCTCTCTCTCTCTCTCTCTCTCTCTCTCTCTCTCTCTCTCTCTCTCTCTCTCTCTCTCTCTCTCTCTCTCTCTCTCTCTCTCTCTCTCTCTCTCTCTCTCTCTCTCTCTCTCTCTCTCTCTCTCTCTCTCTCTCTCTCTCTCTCTCTCTCTCTCTCTCTCTCTCTCTCTCTCTCTCTCTCTCTCTCTCTCTCTCTCTCTCTCTCTCTCTCTCTCTCTCTCTCTCTCTCTCTCTCTCTCTCTCTCTCTC
>SJYC01062160.1:0-42412 GCA_006408675.1 Madoqua kirkii
GAACTGATACTAAAAGGGAAGGGGGTGTGGCTGGTCGTCACAGACTTCCTGGTGCCGACCAGACTCCAGAGAACATGTGACAATGCTTTGATCTTGTAGCTGTCCATGTAGGTCCTGTCACTATGTTCCTGTACACCTCCAAAAGGACAAATGTTATTTCCTGTACCACAACTTTTTATCTCTGTATGAATGATCTACAACTTTTTATCTTCATGTGAATGAAAAGTGTTAACAGCTCTAAAGGTCAAGCCTGGGAGGCAGAGCCTTGAGAAGGGGCTATCATGTATACTTCCGGCTCTAGGCAACATTCTTTTAAATTAAGGTACATTGTTCTGAGAAATATTTTTCATTAAATTCAATAAATCTGAAAAAGAAAAGAAAAATAAAGTACAGAGCCAGCATGACAAAGCACAAGCAACAGAGCACAAAGGTTAGAACTAAGAGAATAAACTCAATATGGACTCAGGTTTGCTGTTTTCTGTTACATGAGGACATCACTCCTTTGGGCATCTTGTTCATTCAGTGAAAGGTTTTCCTGACCATCTCTATACTGAGTAATTCTAGTTCAGGATGTATATTCCACTCAGATCTTTCCTAAGCCCCAGACTGTTATAATCAGTACTCACTAGACACCTTCATTTGGATGTCCTAAATTGAAGTCATCATTCTCCCCCACCTTCCATCATTTCCCCTTAGTTCATGGTACCATTGTCCTTTCACCTAGTCACCCAAGCCAGAACCCAGAAGTTGGTCTAGTTATTCTCTTTCCTTCACTTTCACATCTCTGTAGTATCTTGGGAGACCTCTCCTGAGAACAATTCTGAACCAGTTCAGAGTCCAATTCTGAACCAGTTAGAGTCCATTCACACAGTAATAACAGTAAGTACATGCTCAGTTTCACAGTCATGTCCAACTCTTTGTAACCCCATGGAGAGCAGACTGCCATGTTCTTCTGTTCATGGAATTTTCCAGGCAAGAATACTGGAGTGGGTTACCATTTCCTACTCCAAGTAATATGAATAGAGAAAGTTTAATATAAAAATATATTGGGGGAGAGGGTCTCAGTTCTATAAAGAGATACAATAATTAAATTTGGGGCCCGCCTCTGATTTTCTTGTAGTTCAGTTGTGTCCAACTCTGCCAGGCTTCCCCGTCCATCACCAACTCCTGGAGCTTATTCAAACTCATGTCCATTGAATTGGTGATGCCATCCAACCAACTCATCCTCTGCCCCTTCTCCTGCTGCCTTCAATCTTCCCATAAGTGACAGATAAGCCTCATTTAGAGAGTATACCAAGTGGGAACATTATTTACTCATGTATGTGTGTTTCTGTGTGTGTACATATATATATATATATATATATATATATATCCCCTGTTGTTGTTTAGTCACCAAATCATGTCTGACTCTTTTGCAGTGCCATGAACTGTAGCCCACCAGTCGCCTCTGTCCAGGGGATTTCCCAGGCAAGAATATTGGAGTGGGTTGCTTTTTCCTTCTCCAGGGGATCTTCCCAACTCAGGGATCAAACCCATGTCTCCAGCATTGGCAAGCAGATTTTTTACCACTGAGCCACCAGGGAAGCCCCTATATATCTCCCCTACCAAGGCATAAACTTTATATGGTCCTTTTTAACTACCTTTTTTTCACTGTATCCTCATATTCCCATCATCAACACCAGTCAGGCCCACCCTTTCAGAGTCTTCTCACCCACTGTTTACTAGTCCTCCTCACCTCATGGGTATATGGAACATAGTACAGGGACCATGTTCCACAAGACCACTCATTCAACAGCCCAGCACTATGCAAGGTGCTGAAGATACAGACATGAACTGACATATAAACCTTCCAGCCTGATGTCCATATCTTTGGGAGGACAATCTTTCCTGCTTTCAGCAAGTGAGTTCCCTTCTCAGGAACCTATAAAAGCATGTTGTTGCCTACTCAGTAAATTTTAAATTCATATTTGCTTTCTTTCACTTACTCAACAAATGTTACTGAAGGGTTACTATGTGCCAGGCACTGGTACTACGGCTAAAGTGGGGAAGACAGACATAAAAGCCAAAATCACAGAAATAATTATATAATAATAATTATTATTATTATTTGGTTTGGGGGCCCATGCAGCATAGCATGCAGAGTCTTAATTCCCCAACCAGAGATCATACCTGTGCCCCCTGCAGTGGAAGCTTGGAGTCTTAGCACTGGACCACCAGGGAAGTCCATAAGTACTATTGCTTAGTTACAATTATGATGAATGATATGAACGGTGCTTATAAGAGTATATAAACAAGGTATCTAATCTATTCTAAAGCAAGACAAGACCAGAGATCTGGGTTGGAGCCCAGGTTTAGATGTGTATTGGAAGAAGGTAGTTGTTAAATGCCCCAGGAAGAGGGAACAGTTCATTCAAAGGTATAGCTTTGATGATACATGGAGTGTGAGAAGCTGTGTGCCTACTGCATAGAAAACAAGAAGAACAGTGGCAGGTAAGGAATAAACCATGCAGAGACTTGCAGATTGTATTAAGGTTTGGGGACTTCTTCTAAAAATTATGAGAAGCCATTGAAGGTTTCAAAGCATGTGATACCATGGCCTGACTTGCATTTTTCTCTCTCTCAACAGTTTATTATGAAAATATTCAAAGAGTGTAGAGGACTGTACAATGAACACCCATATTGTTGACTTACATAGATTTTACTACTAACATTTTACTCCTGACTTAAATTTTTAAATTATATCACACAGAAAGGTATGCAGGTGTTAAAAAGGAGGAAATAAATTTAATTTCTTCATCCTAGGGAGAATAGAAAAACGTTTAGAAACAGTACAGTCTAGCTGATACAATGATTTGGTGTGGTGCTCAGTTATGTCTGACTTTTTGCAACCCAATGGACTGTAGTCAGTTAAGTTCCTCTGTCCATGAAGTTTCCCAGGCTAGGATACTGGAGAGGGTTGCCATTTCCTCCTGTAGGAGATCTTCCTGACCCAGGGATCAAACCCATGTCTCTCAAGTCTCCTGCATTGCTGGTGGATTATTTACGGCTGAGCCACCACGAGCCTCCCTGGCACAGTGATTAGAAATCATTAAATACACAAAAGCACAAGGGATCGTCACAAAATTCCAAGCACAATTATTGGGAAAACGTGTACTAGAGTTGTTTTCTCAGGTACACGCTGTATCATTGTAATTTTGCAATGATAAGGTAATATTTTTGAATTTTTTATAACACGATTTTCTCTTATTAGAACTTGAAATATAGTATTTAAAGAGGTAAAAACTCCACAAAAGGTAAAAACTCCACTAAAGTGTCTAAGATAATTTGCACTTCATCAGATAAGTGAGTTGATGAAGCCAACAAATGGTGGCAAGAGGAATGGAGAAAAAAAGATAAATTTTAAAAATATATGAAAAGTAGAATTAATGAGAAGTATTAACTAATTAAATGAGGGAAAGAAGAAAATTTTATCAGAGATGTTTCTAAGGCATATTATTAAAATGCTTATGCTAATTTTTATAAGCTTTTGAAATATCCAGGTAAATATTCCAGTAAGCACCTAGAATTTAAATATGGAACTGTAGGGGGGTGGGTGTTGAAGTAAATATAGATTTGGAAACCATAATCATACAGGTCCCTGACTTAAGCTGTGAAAGAAATGAAGTTGACTCTGAAGAGCATGTAAAAAGAGAGGACAATTGTTACCTTGAGTCATCACGAAATCTCTGGATCTCAGGTACCTTAAGTTCTAATGCTGTTCCAGATGACTAATTTAAATCAAGCAAAAATCAAATTGCCAGTTCTTACAACTCAATGATAAAAAGTAATAGTGGGCAAATTATCTGAATATTCTCCCAAAGAAAATCTATAAATGGCCAATAAACACATGAAAAGATGCTCAACGTTATTCTTAGGAATAGGCAAATCAAAACCACAACAGCATACCACTTCACATCCACTAAGGTATCTGTAACTAAATGGCAGTTCCTTAGAAAGTTAATCAGCATTACCTTCATCACCCAGCAATTACATTACTAGGTATATTCCCCAAAGAACTGAAAACATGTTCATACAAAAACCTGTATCAGAATGTTCATATTAGCATTATTCATAATAGCTAAAAGGTGAAAATCACCCAAATGTCTACCAACTGATAAATGGATAATTAAAATGTGATACATTTATACAATGGAATATTATTCATCAATAAAAAGAAATGAAATAACTGATGCATGCTACAGGATGGATGAACCTTGAAAACTTTGTTAAGCCAGTCACAAAAGACTCCATATTACATGTGAGTCCATTTATAGGAAATATTCAGAATATGAAAAACTACAGATAAAGTAGATTTTAGATTCCTTAGAACGAGGAAAATTGGTGGGGGGAAGCTGGAGAGAAGAGGAAATGAACTATTAATGACAGGTTTCTTTTGGGGGAGTGATGAATTGGTCCTAAAACTGTGAAGGTTGCACAACTCTGCAAATAGAAAAACGACTTGAACTGTACATTTAAATAAGAGTATTGCATGGTATGTGAGTTATATCTCAAGAAACTGTTTTCAAAAATCAAACGGCCCTTTATATGTGTACCTCACCAGCGGGGTACCACACACACACACATTTTTTAAGGGAAACAGCAGGCACAGAGAGATGTCTGAACTTTCAAGTTTGAGCTCTTTATCATGTTGTTGGGTGATGGCATAATTAATGTTTACCCCAAGACACCACTACAGTTGTACGTCTATCCAAATCAGTTTTCAAATGTATGTTTAACAGTTCTCCCTTATTAAACCACTAACTTCCTCGGCTTACAATCGTGCTTGATTTCAGTGCATCAGGATCTGGTAACGTGATTTGCTATTTGACAGATGCTCACATGAATGGATTTCAGGTAGGAATGATCCACAACTGAAGCTACAAAAAACCTAAGTAATGCACGGAACCCTGTATACGAATATCTGCCCTCCGCAACCAAATAAAGACACGAACAATGAATAGAGCGAAAGCAAGAAGGATGGGAGAAAAGGTGGGCATCTCCTCTCTCCATCCCCCACCTTTCACGACAGTTTTCCTGGGAAATTACAGAAGGGAGTCAGGTGTGGAGGGTGACATCACTAACCCCCGGAGCAACCACCACAGAAGCGACCCACTGCGCTCACTTTCCCGCCTCAAAGAGACTCGAGACGGGTTTGGCGCGGCGCGAGGGGTGGGGCTTACGTCACATCCGGCTCGGGACGCGCCACAGCTGGAAGGCGAAGGCCTAACGCCGAGGGGCGGAGCCAAGAAAGCGCGCCCTCTGGGAGGGGGTGGGGCCGGGTTAAAGAGCGTCGCGTCACGTCCGGCAGCCTTAGAGCTCAAGCGGAGGCGGCGCGGAGCGTTTCGGTTCTCAGCGGCTGGGGAACCGGTGTGTGGTGCGAGGCTGCGGCGGAGCCTCTACACTGAAGGCGCGAGAGTTTGGCAGCTTCGATTGAAGCTCATCGAGCGGCGACAGCAGTGGAAGTCATGAGCGACAGCGGCGAGCAGAACTACGGCGAGCGGGTAGGTATCGGTGGTGCAGGGGGCGGCTGTGTGGTCCCAGCTTCTTGCATCTCTTTCCAGGCCCATCGGCCTCGGCCAGGAGACTGGGGCGATTTTGCCTCCGAAGTCTGAGACCGGGAGGGGATGCGAGTCAGGTTAAGAAGCCCTGGTAGTATCGTCCTTACCCACGAAGGAGGCCGCCGACGGGTGTAGGTTGCCCGGTACTCGAAACGGCGGTTTTTTCCGTTATAGGGAGGGAAAGATTAAAAATGGCCGCTGCGTCCCCTCGGTGGTGGGGGAGGGGAGCGGTATCGCGTTTCCCCGTTGCTCTCCTGCGAAGCCTCGCCGCAGCCATCTTGGGCTGGCGGGCTGGGCGCCCTGCCAGAGGCACAAAATGGCGGAGGCGCCGCGCGACAGCTTCCAGGCCACGGGCGGGGGACGGGGGGCGCAAAGAGCAGTGTTTGCGTTTCCCCGTTGCTCCCTGCGAAGCCTCGCCGCAGCCATCTTGGGCTGGCGGGCTGGGCGCCCTGCCAGAGGCACAAAATGGCGGAGGCGCCGCGCGACAGCTTCCAGGCCGCGGGCGGGGGACGGGGGGCGCAAAGAGCAGTGTTCTTCAGGGTTTATGCTCAGCATTTAGGTTGAGACAGGGTCACTTTGGACCCCGAAAAGATGTGAATCTAAGGTGTTATTGGCTTCTTTAAAGACGGCAAACTAGTCTGACGTAGACTTAAGTTCTGGGCCCGTTAGAGGCGATTGCGCGCGAGCTTTGTGTTCGGCCTAAATGGCGTGCTTTTCTTGGATGCCAAAAGGGCTGTTAAACCGCAAATAGTTATCGGTAGCCAAGTAGATTATGAGGTCGCTGAGGTTTTATTGCGGATCGAGTAGATCTTTTTTCCACGGGATGGCAAAGGAGAAATTGGCGGGCAGCAATTTTTGGCGCCGTTGTTTCCTTTGTTTTGAACCATACCTATTTTGTGAACCACGAATTGTGTTTGTGCGCTTTTTAAAATTTCCACTCCAAAATGTGGAATTTGGTGAGGACTGGATAAAGTGCAGAAATAAAGTTCCTGGGCTTAGAAAAAGCATAATATAAAGCTTGATCGCGGGTCCGTGAGTACTAAGACGCAGAAATGTCAAGTCTTGCCAGAATCTTATTATGTAAATCTATCCGAATATTTTTGCAAACTTACGAGACAAATTCTAGCTGATTTCATTAGGGCGTTTTTGAAAGGAAAGATCTTAGCTCTTGGGATCTTAATTTATGGTGTATCTTTGGGGCCAAATCTGATTTGAACCAGTCAGTCCTCGCCTTTACCTATGCAGATGAATATTGGCTTTTTTTATTCTAAAGACGATTAGTTTCCAGTCAGCAGTATGTGTGTGATTATCGTTTTCAGCTCTTCGGTGAGAAAGCTTGGATCAACCTCCCAAGTTGTTAAAAATATGGGTTATGGTTTCCGCCAGTTGAAAATAACTGTGGAAACTAGGTGTCGGTGTTTGGATGGAAGGCAAGTGATAATTTCAGTCTTCGGGTATTAAAACAATTATTGGGTACGTTTTGAGAATAAAAAGTGGCTGGTTTTAGTGGAAGAGCTCTCAGTTAAATAAACCTGAGTAAGTTTTGGAAGTTCGTGAGACGAAACAATTGCAGGGATTGGGTCCTGGTTTGAGATAGCTCAAGAGACATTATCGTCCCATTAACCAAGCTTTTGAATTGGTGTTTTGTTTCTGTTCGTAGAATATACATCCTAGTTACCTCATGTTGTTACATAGGGTTATTCAACAAACTCTTAGGGAGGAAGAGAAAACAACAAAGGTACATGTTACAGATTGATGTTATGTCTTACTTAAGCGTCTTGACTTTTAAGAGATCTCTGACCTTCGACGTTGTGGAGTGCTTCCACATTGTTTTCTTTGGCCTTTGTTTTGTCTGTAGATTGCTTTCCAGTTGGTTTATTGGAACCTGAAGTGGTTACACTAGACCTACAACAAACACTGGGACTCCCAAAGAATGCTTGGCAAAACCATAAAGTTCAATGAAATAGTTTAAATACAGTGCCACAAAAAGCATTAGGTAGACCAGTCAGGTCTGATTGGCTAAAAACTTTGGAAGTGCCTGAAAACAGCAGAAAACTGAGTGCAGGGTAGTGATCTTGTACTTGGCTGCTATGAATAGCTTATCAAGAGCCTGAAAAATTACTTTCATTCCACCCTAAGCTTTCTGCCATGCTGGAGACCCGTTTCGATCCCTGGGTAGGAAAGATCCCCTAAAGAAGGGAATGGCAACCCACCATGGACAGAGGAGTCTGGCGGGCTACAGTCCAAGGAGGTTGCAGAGTCGGATACGATTGAGCGACTAACATAACTTAAGTTTTCAGACCTTACAAATTATTAGTGTAAATCACTAACACCTACTAATCTAATCAGCTAGTGATAATGTAATATTAAAATCTTAGCAGCTGAGGTCACTCAAAACCATCACGTCCTCATAGCCCTCCTGCCATTTTAGAAATTTTTTTTTTTTCCTCCTCTCTTAGTCCTAACCAGACCGGAGTAGAGAAGGTGAGAGCAATAAATCACCTTCAGTTCGGTTGTTTATAGCATGTTTACTTATTGGGTGAATATTAAAACTTAGATATGTGGTTTTTTGTGTTCCTTTGTTTTAAATGTGCAGCTAGGGTGCATTCCTGAAGTTTTGTGGTTTGTTGAACACTTTCGGTTACTGCACACTATCTTATCGGTATCGGGATTTTTCATGTCTTGGTTAGTAGATTCAAATTAAAATGTTTCTGGTTAGAGCTGACTTCCCCTGATCTGGCCAAACCCACGTTAAAGTAAGATATTACTCATTCGAATTCAAGTTCTTTCCAGTAATTCCCCCAAATTTCTCATTTTTTTTTTGCAGAGAAGTTGGCTAGCACCTTTGGAAAAAGAGGTGGTCTTAGATCTGTTATGTTAAGATTTGGGAGAATAAGAACATGATAGGGTCCTGTAGCCAAGTGTAGAGGTGTATGGTAATGAGGAGGGAGGTGATAAATCTTATGGCTTAATTGTGTTCATAGTTTAGGGTGTGGTGAAGTTTGGCCATAGCACTGGTTTGATGCTCTACCCTCATAACTGTAACTTTTTTTTTTCTACAATTGGGTCTTTACCTACAGAAACCAGTAATTAAGTGAGGAAGCAGTATTGTAAATTGTAAAAAATTGTAAGTATTGTAAATACTTAAAGACCAAGTCTTTTTAATTTGTCTTGCTGTCTGTCAAGATTATGATACATACTCTCGTAGAGTATTGCTTATTTTTGCAAAAGTAATGGGTTTACAATGTAGGTATATTACCTTTAGTCTTCATTGTAGAGATGAATGGCATTTGTATACCATCCCATCAAACTGCCTTTCATACTCTGCAGTTTCTCCTCTTCTGCTTAATCTTGGGGTTGTCTTTTTGAATTTTTAGTAATTTTCAAAGCTGAAACATCTCAGCCTTTTTCTTCCCAAAGGGTTGTAGCCATTGCACCAAGTTCCTTAAATAGAGAATTAATGTTGGGTGGGAGGAAATAGTTTTGTTTCAGTTTGAGTCTGGTAAGGCAACAAGTCTCTTGAAACCTAGTTGAATATTTATGGTGGTTTTAATTAAGAATGATTTAATATTGTGGATATGGTCCAGAATTAGAAGGTGGCACTTTCAAACTGAAAATACAAGTGGTTGCAAGGTAAGTCCTGATTTTGTCGAGATTGAACAAGAAATCAGATGATGAAAGATAATGTAAAATGGAATTTGCTTTGTACAGCCTTTTCCATTCTTTATCTCCAATAAAATCCCAAACCTAAATGATAAATATTAGTACTTTCATAGGTTTTTTTTTTTACATTTCGCCCAAGAGGACAGGGCTACAGCTGTGTATATCTTTTGAGCCTTAGAATGTGTGTGTGTTTATATATATATATATATATTTACACATAATTGTTTTTATTTCCTCATAAAATACAGTGATGAGGTGGTGGTTGAAGTTGGGTAATTTAAGTGTTTTGCTTTTTTGAGGGGTGTGGGTCACACAGAACAGAATTAGGTATTGTCATTTAGTCTTGTTTTTAAGTGGGGGAGGAATTCTTCATTACAGAAAATTAGTTTTCAGGTTCTCAAAAATCTTTGCTTTGAATTGGGTTTTGGAGGTTATATTCTGATTTTTATCTATACAATTGCTGAATATGACAGCATGGATGAGGACCCCCCCTTTTTTTGCAGTGATTTTTGTGCTGAGTTAATAGACTTAAAAGTAGTAATAAAACATACTTGGCATTTCTGCTGGAAAGTACTGAACATTTATGAATGTAAAATCAGAACGTACTGTTTTTGCAAGGGATCTTTTAAAAGCATGGGATTAGAGCTGATTTAGGCTTGTCATGATAGTTTTTTCAGAACATATTCTCAGTCTTTGACGATTTTTCTATCCAAACTTCTGAAGAGTTTAGCTGCAGAAAGAAAATACTCCTTAATGTTGATATGAGCACTGATTTTTTTTTTAATAGCATAATCATGAGTTTTCCTTAGCCCATCCCAGTTATTAAAATACTATCTAGTCAACCTAATGAGTTTGCCATTATTAATGTTGCATAAATTCCAGTTATAATCACTAGAGTGATTTTAACAAAAATTGTGTTGGTGGTGAGACAAATTTCTGCTTATTTCTAGGTAGGACCTCTTAATACATGTTTAACGTTAGCCCAGTAGTTGGTCTTCTGGTTTTATTGAGTGGCCACCTCAACTTAGCTGAGTTTGAAGAAATTTAATGCTTGTATTATATCGCAACTTATTTTGTTCAAATATAAAGAAGATTGGGAAGGGATAGTGAAATAACAGCAGGAAGGCATTCATATTGAAAAATTGTCATATCTAAAGCTTTGGCCTCTATTCAGCATTTTCTGAACCTAAGCCCTCTATATAAAGTTTAGGAGGCTTAAACCTGCTTGGGCATTCTGATTCCACGATTACAATTGTGCTGCCAGTAAACATTTCCCATTACATTTTAGTGATGGATATTACGAGAAAACAATTACTGTGACTCCCTTAAGTAAAAACCTTAAAAAATTGTTTTTTTCTGGATTAAATAAGCAATAATTGACTTTGAAAAGCTAGACTGAAGATTATGCTTATCCTCTTAGAAAAGACATCATAACACTTCCATCACAGCCATGCATGGTTGTCTTTGTGATCAGATAGGTATAAAGGACTTCTCTCTCTCTTTTTTTTTTTCTTTTCCTAAGGAAAGTTTTATTTTCAGGAAAAAACAAGGAGAGGAAGTTGACAGTGAAGGATCATAAAGTGTGAAGTACAAGAAAATTAGGATGTTTCAGTAGAGCGGTATGTTTAGGATGTTCAATAGACGATTAATAATTTCAGGAGATGAGCTGCAGTTTTATCCACAACATTGCCACCTTTAAAAATAGGGTTGCTCCTTTAGACTGCAGAAGATTTTAATAATCATTGGGGGGCTGGATTTACCAAAAATTCTTTGAAAACACCACAGTTGGATTCAAGTTTACTTTGCTTCCTTCACAGCTCCTTGCATACAGTAGTTGGTTGACTTGATTTGGTCTTATGCCTTAGTTTTAAAGTTAGTAAGTTGGGCCATTCATATTATAAAATCTCACTAGGGCAGCTTTCTAGGAGTGGGTTAAACATTAGTCCAGATTTTCAAATTCCCTGATATTGTTTTTCTACAGGCTACTTTTTCAGTTAAAAAGTGTGACATTAAATACATATCTTGACCTTAGTCACAGTTTGTAGACCTCGTCAACCCTGAGCCTTGTCATCAGTGTGCAAATGAATTGTCCGTGCTTTTCCTTACTTGCACTTTTGTATTAATGTGTCATTTTTTGACTAGAGATGTGCTTTTGACACTTAACATACTTTGTATTGATGAATACAATAAGTAAGAAGTGTGAAATGTAATTATAGTTCTTAATGTTAGATGAACATAAATGTTCAGTTGCGCACTTCACATTTCAGCTTAAGCATGATAAATCTACATGGAGTACACAAATGAGATTGACTATATTTTAGAACCAGCAGGAAACTAGTTTCAGATTTTTGAGCTGCATATTTTAGTTTTTCTAAAAAATCCAAAGCAAGAGGGATTTTTTTTCTAGTTTCAGTTTTGGCACTGGCTTTTATCCTGGAGTTTTAAAATATTCTTCATCCTGTTCTTTTTCTATTAAGGTTAATGTTGAAGAAGGAAAATGCGGAAGTCGTCATTTGACAAGTTTTATAAATGAGTATTTGAAGCTCAGGAATAAGTGAAGCTGAAATTTGAAAAAATAAAAGAAAGAATGCATGCTAATTATCAGACCAGAAGTCCCACTTGTAGAATATTGAGCAATTTGTGTGAAGTGGGGAAGATGAAAGAAGTCAGAATTTGAAACGGAAGAATGAAGAAAAGAAATAAAAATGAAGTTAAGATAAGAAGTAATCTGGAATCAGAAAGCACTACGCTAAGTAATTACTAGTCTGTTTATGTGTCCCTGTATATTTTGCTAAACATGCATGCATTATTTGTTTAATAGAAGAAATATATACAGGGTAAAGAAGTGCCTTCCAGGGGAAACGTTTAAATTAGGTAATTCTAATTTTAACTTCTTAGTGAACTGATTGAAATGCAACCTTTAGTCAAATAGGAGGCAGGAATGAGCTCTCCGATTTGGGTAACAGCCGGCTTCATGTTGTCTTCCTGGATTTTTCATCTCTGACATTGCTGGTCCTGGGGCGTGAGTACTTCCAGAATTGAAGTAGGTGGTCTAGGCCACCCTCTCTGGACTCAATGTACTGACCCCTATCTTTCAGTACAGATCAGTATAAGTAGAATATTGTAAGTTTGTCAAAGTTTTCCTAAAGAATGTTACCAGGATGGTTATAGAACCAAACCCCCAAAATCCATTGGACAGGATCCTTCCTTTTGGCATTTATGAAAAAAATGAATTTCTTTTTAGATGGCAATAGTGGAAACTATGACCATTTAGGCCCTAACTTTAAGATGCATGTGTGCTAAGTTCACAAGATGATTCTTAATTCTTTGTTTAACGCTTATTCCAGCTGAATGACTGGGGTTACTGCTAAAAAGTTGTAGGGGCTTCCCTTAGAATGAGACAGGTCATGTAAGTGAACAGGATACCTAACGCAGCAGTGGCAGTAACAAACAGTAAGTGCCTTATTCCCTTTTCTCATTTTCTGCTATTAACTGTTAAATGGTGTGAGAGATAACAGATCATAAAGTACCTTTGTTTCTGGTTCTCTACTCTTACCACTTACTGAAAAAATAGACCCAAAAGTTCTGTCATTTCCCTTTCTGTATGCTGTTTTAGCTGAACAGAATAGTCAAATGATTGGTGCAGTGTTGTTACTTTCAGTTGGATGGGGAAAGTTTATGTGTCAAAATAATACCCAGTAGTAGGCAACCAACGGATAGCTTCTACTCTTGGGAAAACTAAGGCTATCACTTCTCCCTGAAATTAAGATAGCCTAAATTTAGAGAGTTTTTGAACCTCACAACTCTTGGGGCAGTGTCTTAAATGACTTTTTAGAGGCATTTATTTTCTGATTGTGTCAAATTTGTGCTTTTTCAATTCTATATCTTGCAAGCAGAAGATTACACCCATTCATAGTTTCCATCATTTGCCTTGATAATTAATTTGTAGAACTTGCCACATATAAGCTAATAACATTAAGTTGGTAGTGTTAGTTTGCATTCTGAATTACTTACAGATTAGACTGAGGCAAGTGATGTGAATGGATGTTGTATTTTTATTCAAGCTCATTGATTCTTTATCAGGAGACCTGAAAAGTCCTTGGGGTCTGAAAGAGAAAGTATCTGTTAGTCGTGTAAGGAGAAGAAGCAGTTTGGAGTTTGTTTATATGGCAAAAGCTAGAAAGGTGTAAAGCAAAAGTAAACATTGATGCTAGTGGACCATCTCATCCATTCAGGTTTCTGCCCTCCTTTGGCCAAAGCATCTTTGAGTCTGAGAATGCTCTCTCTACCTCCTGCCTGGGTAGTAGCAGGAAACAGACGTCTTGTCCTGGAGCAAGTGTAAGATACATGCACTCAGGATGGCTAATAAATGTCAGGGTGGGGAGGTGGGGGCAGAGAAGGTGGCAGAAAACAAGGTTTCACGAAAATGACTGTTGAAAAAAAAGTATAAAACTTGAAATTTTATCAGTGAGACTTAAATAAGCATCACAAATACGTATGGTGTTTTTTAAGAAATGCAGATGCCCAACTCCAGACCTACTAAAATAAGCTCTAGTTGGGTATCTATTTTTAAATGCTCAGTAGACTTAATACATATCTGTAAGAGCCTTTGTTGAAGATCTACTTTATTGCATCTAATTTTTAAAATATGTGAGAAACCTAGCAATTGGATGGTTATTCCTACTTCTTTCATCTCTTGCAAAACGTTTTAAGATTCTGTTCATTCTCAGAATAGGGAGATACTGGCTGGTATTTTGTTGGAAGGCTGAGTTTGTTTCTCCCTGATGTGTTCCGTATTGATTAGTACATGACTAAGATTCAGTTTGTAAGAACTTGATTCCTTGTGTGGTTTTCAGGGAATTTTTGGTTGTGTTGTTCATGGTAACTTTACATTTATGATCCTTTTCCTTGAAGTATTGGTAGGGTTTTAATGTGTAGCATTAAGAGTTTTGTGAGCCCTGAAAGTGGTTTGAATTTTTTGCGTGTTTAGGGGCTTTTCTAGCTGATTTTACAGATGTAACCATGGACCAAGGTTTAAAGCTAACTTTATGCTTTTCGATTTGGCCTTTTAGACAGGCTAAATATCCTTGCATATATTTCCAAACCAGTTAATAGCCAACATAATTGCAAAAGGGTTTATTTAACTTTAAGACTATCTCTGATATGGAAAGTAGGCGGTAGAGACGGTGTTTCTGTGTTAGCCTAACAACTGTCAGTACAGAAGACTTAGTGTTCCAGTGGTTTCTCCTATTACTGGTCTGAGAAATGATTGTTCATAAAATACATCTGCATATAGCCAATTGTTTTAGAGGTTGAGTGAAAAGTCTTGTAATTTCACAAATACTGTTTTGACCCTTGATCTGCTAGAAACCTCATTAAAGGTTATTCTGAGGCTATAAGGACTTTCTTTTCCTTCTTGTTGAACAGACTGGTAAAGCACCTCAGCTTAGAATAAGGCTTTTCTGTTTTACTGAAGCAAGAGGCTTAAAAAGAGGATCTTGATTTTTCTACTCTTTTTTTTTTTTCCCCCAGATCCCTAGATGAACTGATTTCAGTTAACTATAGTTAATTTTATTGGTAATCTTTTAACTCTTATTGTGAGGCACCCATATTCTGTCCCTGCTAGAGTAGATTGCTTTCTTTTGTTTCCACTAAAGGTCATAATCTTTCTTTCCATAAAGCCCTCTTTCTACCTTATCTTCTTAGATTAGCTTTTGCCTGTTGAATGATTGAAGAAACTGCATCCCCAATTTGAGAACCTCTTTATCCCAGGAGAAGAGAATTATGCTTCTAAATGCCCAGAATATTTGCCGGAGAAAGTCAAGGGATTGTTAGTTGGGGTCCTCAAAGCAAAGCCGTAGTGCTTTCATCATTCCTTGATGATAAAAGTAGCTGTTTTCACTAATAATTAGGGGTGTCATCTTTTACTTTGACTCTTAACTCATGGCAGGAAGGGAGAGTAGCCATGTTTCATGCTGCTTCATAGCATATGTTGACTTTGAAATTTAGTCATTTGGGGTATAGAGACCAGAATTCATTTTGCCCACTGAGTGAGGTTAAACCTTGTTTCTTCTGTGTTGCATGTAAGTTTTGTCCTTAAGCATCATAGGAAAGACCTTGGCAAATTTTCTCCACTGTTCTCTTAAATCACAGAACGTATTTCAAAATGTTTGGGGCTGTGATTTAGATGATTTTTCTACCTTTATCTTTTTAAGAATGGCTGGAGTGTTTTATTCTGAAAGTCTGCCACACAGGGAGGTCTCTTATGATAAACTTTTATGCCACTTCACCATTGATTGTTACCCCTACAACAACTTAACTGTATGTTGATTCCTTTTGAGTGTAGCCATTTTTATTCTGTTGGGCAGGAAGATTCATGAGATTAATGCCTTTAAATTTGATGAAGGTGGGTAAACTGAAATGTTGTTTTGTTTGATGATATCTTGGTTAGCTGTCAGACTGAGTTAATTGTTGTCTTTTCCACTATTTCTATTTTGGTGTCTTGGCAGAACATTCCTTTAGCTTTTTTCTCTAATTATATGTCTTTGGTTCACCAAACTAGTTATCCTGTTTACCCATTTCTTTGCTAGTTCCTTTCAGAGATTTTGTTTTTGTACAGCCTGCCTACCAGCTCGTCACAGTTAGGATAGGAGAAAGCTTAGGTATAAAGTGTGTATCTAGATTTTGTGTTTTACATACAGTTTCTGAACTTTCCTTGAAGCTAGATTAGGAGCTTGTGATCTAAACTGTTTCAGTTTTAATATGTCCTTTTTGTATGTAACTTTTCTAACTGCTTATTCCCAGTTTCCCATCGATTGGCCCTGGCTCTGCACTTAGCTGAGGAAAATCTCTGGTACCCTCTTAATTCTTACCTCTGCACTTCATTCACTGTCTTTCAACTGTAGCTTCATCTGGTTGCTTTGAGATCCGTAAGGGCTTCCTACATAGTTGGATGGACAGGGTCTACAGATCTAGTCTCCTTCAAGCTGCTCCTTGCTCTCTAGGTTTCTGTCTTCCTCTGTGACTTGAAACAGTACTGTCCTTGTCTTTTTTCTCCACTCAGCAATAAATAAGTTGAAAGCAAATAAATTTTACAAATTTTGTAGGGTTGTTTTTTTTTTTAATTGATGGCAGTTTGACTGAAATAATAGGTATGAGGTATAGGTGTCATAGTTAATAAGGTTCTTTCTCACCCTAGTCTTTACGGAGTAACATTCCCAAAACAATCCTTGGGCAGTTCCCTTAACTGCTTGGCTTTGGCACCCATTTCTGAAGAGAGTGGGGTCAGTTAACTCTTATCCCTGCTCCCCAAGAAAGATGGAAGTTCAAGTTAATTGGCTTATGTCATTGGAGCAACGTAACTATTACACCAGGTATATTCAGTTCCTGCCCTTACCTATGTTTTCTTATCTTGGAAGGGGATTGCTTTCCCTCACCATTTATCTCACCACAGCTTATTTGTTTTTAAAGTTGCCCAGAAAGTATACAAATTAAACTTTTGACATCTACGTGTAGGAATCCCGTTCTGCTTCCAGAAGTGGAAGTGCTCATGGATCTGGGAAATCTGCAAGGCATACCCCTGCAAGGTCTCGCTCCAAGGAAGATTCCAGGCGTTCCAGATCAAAGTCCAGGTCCAGATCTGAATCTAGGTAAGAAAGACTGTCTTGGGATTTTCTTGTTACTCTTAGCTTTCAAACTGGTGTGTGCTTTTGTAAACTAGGAAGATAGAGAGGGTTAGATCATTTGTTGGCTTATTTAATATTGGTACTAGAAATGAACTTAATTGTTAAGTTTTGGGAGATAGAAGACTAAGTGGCTAAGAGCCTGGGCTTTTGGTGTTAGGGTTCATATCTTACCTCTGTTTTTTTCTGGCTTGGGCAGATTACTTAACCTTTTCAATCTTAACTTCCTTATCTATAAAAGATGAATTAGCAGTAGTACCAGTTCTTCAGAATTGTTGTGAGGATTCATTGAGTTTAGGTGAACTGCTTATTAGTATGGCAAAAAAAGACTGCAGAGCACTGGCTTTTAGTAACTGCAATTCTTGATAAATAGGTGTAGTCTAGTATGACAAATGTACTATAAAACAAAAAATCTTAACACAGCACCTTTTTTTTTTTTTTTTTAATGTTCAAGGGTAGGCTATATATCCTGGTTTGCCCAGGTCAGCCCCAGCTTGATGCCTACTGTCAGGCATAATTAACAGTGCCCCTTTTCTTTCTCACACTGTATTCTTCGTGGGTTAGATGACAGTTCATATGATCACTGTAGTTAAGAGCAACTGGTTGATTTTAAAACACTGCTGGAGAATACTGCTTGTAATGATGATGTATCATAAGTCAATAATGGACATAATGCAAGAAGCTTAAAAACGAAGGATGGTATTGTTGAAGGGTAAAGGTGGGCACAAATCAGGCTAGTACGGAATGTTGCATGTTTTATGATTTTTAATAGATACTGTGTTGTTTAATCTCTTAATTATTTAAGATATGATGGAAGGGAGCTTTAGTTAGTGATGGTTTTGGAACTCTTGCTAGCACAGAAATGACAACGTACAAAAGAAAAGTATTGACCCCACTATGTACCTGGATTGTGTTTACCTTTTGAAGCTTAACTTTAGAATAAAGTATTGAAAGAATTAAAAGTCATATCCTGCTGTCAGCTATTCAGTCATAACCTTGAAGCCTTTGTCTTTCAGGTCTAGATCCAGAAGAAGTTCTCGGAGGCATTATACAAGGTCACGATCTCGGTCCCGGTCCCATAGAAGGTCTCGTAGCAGATCTTACAGCAGAGATTATCGAAGACGGCATAGCCACAGTCATTCTCCCATGTCTACTCGCCGGCGTCATGTTGGGAATCGGGTAAGATGAAAACAACTGTTTCTGAAGCAGTGGACACTGTATGAAGCCACTTCATAATTGATGTATCTATACTCCCCTCTGTTTTTGTTGTTTTGTTCTGTAATAATTTAAAACTGATAATTTTTGATGGTGGAGCTTTAGCATGATTTCTCTCTAGAGCCTTTTCAGTGTTGGGAGATTTTTTTCTTTTTAAAAGATATTTCCCACATATGGTCTGCATTTGAGCTGTTCATCACATTTAAGATACTGTCACATTAACAGTACATCAAATAAAAACTTCTCTGCATTACGGTTAATATAGTTAGATCATATATCTATGTTCCATACTATTGTTCAAGTTTTCTGGGTTTAATATGCTTTAAAATACACTATGATTTTCCCATTTAGTTTTAAGCAAATTTATTTCCAGTTTTAAAGCTTTGCTTGTCTTCCATGAGAAGTTACAAATGAGATGGCATTTAGTGTGTTCCTATTGTGGGTTTTATTGAATATATACAGGTAGACCTATAGGAAGTGTATGTTTCTGAAAGTGGGGTGGAATTTAACTATAAAATGTATATGTGAAGTAGTGAAACCTTTAAGCAAGCTTACGGCAACTGGGATGTCAGCAACATTTAGTTCAGTATCTTTATTATAATAGTTGATGCTGCTTAATATCTGTTTCTAAAAAGTTGGGTATTCATCTGTGGTTTCACTTGTATGTATATTTGAACACTTATGATTTTTCTATAGAATGTACTTCTGTATCTCTTTGGCAGTTTAGAGCCTCCTATTGTGTGAATGGTATATCTTAGTTCACCATTTTGAAGTTTTACCTCTCCTCTCGCCCCAGCTTATAGAGAGAGTAGTTCTCTGCATACATGCTTGTGGTGCTAATGTAACATTACTGTTAACATACTTTTATTTCATTGTTATCTTTTCATATTAGTGACAGTTCTTGGGGGGGGTTGATATGTGATGCTTTTTGAAAGTTTTTTTAAATCTATTTTTCTATTTCTAGGCAAATCCTGATCCCAACTGTTGTCTTGGAGTATTTGGATTGAGCTTATACACTACAGAAAGAGATCTAAGAGAAGTGTTCTCTAAATATGGCCCAATTGCTGATGTATCTATTGTATATGACCAGCAATCTAGACGTTCAAGAGGATTTGCCTTTGTATACTTTGAAAATGTAGATGATGCCAAGGAAGTAAGTAAAAGTCTTATACCTTTGTGTAAAAAAAGGTATATGCAAACGCTTTCACTTTTACACACATGCATATAGAGTCTTTATTCTTCCGTGGATGACTTTTGCTTTAGTAAGTTGATCAGTCACGTCAGACTCGTTGCAATCCAATGGACTATGTAGTCCATGGAAAATTCTCCAGGCCAGAATATTGAAGTGAGTAGCTGTTTTCTTCTCCAGGGGACCCAGTAATTGAACTGGGGTCTCCTGCATTGCAGATGGGTTCTTGACCAGCTGGAGAGCTACCAGGGAAGCCTTTTGAATAACTATATATAGCTTGATCTAAATAAATGCATTCTTCTGGGAATATATACTAAAGTCTATAATTGAAACTTTTAAAAAAGACAGTTGGGTTCTAAATTCAACTCAGTCTCTTCCACCATTTTATTTGAAGTAAATTCAAACATAGGCAACTGTTTCCAGATGTGTGTCTAGATACAGATATTTCTAAAATAGAAGAATTTATTAATAGTCCAGTTTGGGATATTTAATGAGTGTTTACATCAGATTACTTTCTAAAATGAAAGAAAATATTAAGTGATAAAAGCTATGACTCAGGAGAAAGGAACTGGTTTTGATTGTATACTGGCAAGTGATTTTGTTGTGGATGTTGAGGTAAAACATAGGAAGTAACTTTTTTTGGCCTTGAGGCTTATAGGATCTTGGTTTCCCAACCAGGGATTAAACCTGGGCCACGGCAGTGAAAGCACCAAGTCCTAAATATTGGACCTTCCGGGACCTCCCTAAAATTTTTTTTTACCGAGGCTAAAGTAAAAATTCAATGTGTGACTCCTGGTCCATTTAAGAAATTTGAACTTCAGATACATGGGAGTGATAGCTAAAGTCATCTCCAAGGACAATATAAGGAGGGGAGAATCTTGAGAAACTTAATGACAAGCCATCTGAAGTTAATATTGAGATGAATAATTTTGAGCTGTAAATAAAAGTAAATGAATAGAGTAAGCCCATCTGCTAAAGGAAGAATTAAAAGCTGAATGCAAGTGGTTATAATTTAAGAGATATAAGGAATGCTTTAAGATGTCATTCAACTTCATTTTGGTAATAATTGATCTGGAAAATGTTAATAATATTTGTCCAAGGTTACTTATGGGATCGGCTTCTTCGTTGCTCTACTTTTTGTGGTGTGTGCTACAGAACCACAGTTCGCTATTTTCATTTTAATGTTTGAAACTATATGTAATTCAAGCTTTCATCCTAGCTCTTTGCTTCCATAGCAGGAGTTCTCAAAATTTGTTTAGAGGATTAGACAGTAAATATTTTGGTCTTTGGGAGCCATAAGAGCTCAATGATGCTTTTCAACCCTGCCATTGTAATGTAAAAGCCATATAAAAGGCAGATTAATGAGTGGGGCTTTGTTTCAGTTGTGGTCACTTAATGAACTTTTCTAGGCTGTCTTTTCTAAGTGAAGATTTCATAGGCAGAAAAGCTTACTAATAAACTGTCAGATGTAATGCTGTGGCCTAACTGAAACATCTAGTTGGGTTTTATTTATAGATAATAGTTAATTTGGGACTTTGTTCATGATGTATATAACAACTCACATATCTTTTGAAGGCAAAAGAGCGTGCCAATGGAATGGAGCTTGATGGACGTAGGATCAGAGTTGACTTCTCTATAACGAAAAGACCACATACTCCAACACCAGGAATTTACATGGGGAGACCTACCTAGTAAGTTTGTTTTCAAGGTTCTCAAAATATTGACAGTTCACTTTAGGGCACAGGGAGGCTTTGGGCAGCTGACTCAAACTTAAATTCAATATAAATATATTCAGTAGAAGCATTCGGTTAGTACCATAAATTCTGATGACATGTAATAGATTAATCACATCATACTTTTACCTTAAAGAAATGCCATATATTTGACATTGCTGGGTAATTAAATGATTCTTACCAGACCAATTTTCCCACGCTGATAACTATTAAGTATTAATGTAGGTAAAACCAAGTTTGTATAAATCTTATTCACAGTGGCAGCTCACGCCGTCGTGATTACTATGACAGAGGATATGATCGAGGCTATGATGATCGGGACTATTACAGCAGATCATACAGGTATGTTAACCAAAATAAAAAGTTTTAAGTTGTTGAAAGACACATCAGCTCTTATGATTCGGTTGCAACATAAAGCAGCACTGTTTTAGCCTTTGATAAAGGTATTTACTTTTAATAAGTTGGAGATTAAACTGGATTTGGGGGGGTGGTCCTTGCTAAGATGCTTCAGTTGTTTCCAGCTCTTTGCAACCCTATGGACCATAGCCCGCCAGGCTCCTCTGTCCTTGGGATTCTCCAGGCAAGAATACTGGAGTAGGTGCCATGCACTCCTCTGGGGGGCAACTCACAGCATGTGGATCTTAAGCCCAACTAGGAACCAAACCTGTGCCCCCTACAGTGGAGTATTAAACCAGTAGACCACCAGGGAAATCTCTGGGTCTTATGGTTATACTTTTTTGTGGGGGGTGGTGTATGTGTGTTTTTAGAAGCACCAAGTTGTAAACAAATGGAACAATAAAATTACAGACCCCCTCCTTTTGTTTTTTAAAGTGAGTTTCATGAACTGATTTTGAACATCACTGCTTTATAAAGCAATTTTTTGGTAGCTGAGAAATTGTGTTGAAGGACAGGGCGAATTGATTCTTGGAAAAATGTAAAGAAATAATTATTAAAGAATTAGTTTGCCATAACAATGGTAAGATATTTAGTATTAATAACAATATTGAACATTTTTTGGAGGTTGATAGGGAAATGCTCATGATACTAGGAATACTTTGGAAAGTAAAAATGAAGTAACGTTCTCTAAGCAACAGCAGGTAATTTACATCTTGGATTGTTTGTCAAAATGTAAATTGTGTAGTAAATACTGACCATAACAGTTAATCCTTGATACCCTATTTTGGTGTGGTAGTGAGCTGTTGTCCTTTTTTTGCCCACTATTCTGTAATTTTTAGAAAGTTGACAGTCGTGACAGACTTTCTTTTTCATAAGTGGCATTTTTATACTGACATGTAGGGGATTCTGCAAAGATTAGTCTTAAGAGTACTTAATATGATACTCATTTTAACCACCAGGGAGAGCTCTATGTCAGTTTGTAAAGGGGTGGCAAAAGCAACTCTATTGCTTAAAGGAAACTAGCTTTCACGTCTGCTTTAATTTTATTGTATGAATTGTGCATTTTTTAAACTATTTTTAATGTTTGTTTGTTTTCTGCCTTCACAGAGGTGGAGGAGGAGGTGGAGGAGGATGGAGAGCTGCTCAAGACAGGGATCAGATATACAGGTACAGGAAAAGATTTCTGTTTAACATTGGTTCTGCACTATATGAAAGTTTTCACGAGGAATCTGGTACATAGTTTAAAATTCTCAACGTTAAATGTATGCACTGGCCAGGGAAGGATTTAAATCTGTACAATAGTAGAATTGCTCACATAAAGATATTTGTTATTCATATTTTGATAAATTATAAGTGGCATTCACAAAATTTTATAAAAGAGAAATTTATAAAAATGCTCTAACTGAAGTCAAATGACAATGTACCTGGCTTAATTTGTTTATAGAGTTTGGGCTTGTACTTGTTATCACTCAGTGGTACCGTTGTATACCCTTAATATGAGAGATGATGGCATAAACTAAGAATCCATAATATTTTAATCTTATTTATCCGTAGTGGTTTCATTAGCTTGTTATAAGTATTTCAGAATAAGCAAGTAATTATTCAAGTTTATCTTAACACAAAACTAAATCACTGAAGCACTATGAATGAAATTTTGGGTGTTCATTCATACGGTGTGGTTAAAATTAGTGGTAATGATTTTGTTCTTCTCTAACCCACTTTAAATTTGTTAGATATAATGTTAACTAGCAGATGATCAGATTCAACCTCTTGAATTTTTGGTACTGGGCCTGATAATGTGCTTCATTCTCAGGACTAAAACAGACTTTACTACTGCAGTGTTTTTGAAGGTCACCTGAGGGAAACTGATAAAGGGATCAGTCACTTTAATCTGTGATCTATGGAGTCTTAGATGGTCTTGATATTTTTTTTACAGAAGACGGTCACCTTCTCCCTACTATAGTCGTGGAGGATACAGATCACGTTCCAGATCTCGATCATACTCACCTCGTAAGTTTTTATTTTGATATAATTTTTGTTATAAGTGTGACTTGCTATGATTTATGGAAACCATAGCAGATAACGGGTTGATTCAATTAGTATTTCCTCAGATTTTTCTGTAGGGTTCAAGGAAGTATATGAAAACAATCCTTGGATCTTACTCTTGTTGCTAATTAAAATAGTACATGTGTATTCTGTCACGATTTGGCTTTTTTAAGGAATTGTTAATTTTTTTTTTTTTTTTTTTACAGCTTAGAAACATTTTTGAGTGACTTAAAACCTTAGCTTTCAGATTGAGTTAGATAAACTCCCAGCTATTTCTGTTAACACTGCAATATGTGAAAGTTTTCACAAGAGAATCTGGTACATAGGAATTTCCTGATGACAGAAAAGTTTAAAATTCTCAATGTTAAATGTATGCTCTTGAGTATTGAAGTGTATTTATTTCCTTTTTTCTAGGTCGCTATTAAAGCATGAAGTTGAAGACTTTCTGAAACCTGCCCTAGAGTTGGGATATTGTTTGTGGACAATATTTTTTATTGTCTCCTGTTTAAAAAGTGAACAGTGCCTAGTGAAGTTAGGTGACTTTTACACCTTTTATGATGACTACTTTTGGTGGAGTTGAAATGCTGTTTTCATTCTGCATTTGTGTAGTTCGGTGCTTTGTTCAAAGTTAAGTGTTTTCAGAAAAGTATGTTTTGCATGTATTTTTTTACAGTCTAAAATTTTGACTGCTGAGAAGTTTCTATTGTACAGAACTTCATTTAAATGGTTTTTCTACTGAATCCAGGGTATTCTGAAGATCGAAGCCTGTGTGTAAAATGCTACCAAATGGCAAAAAGCAACAATAAAGTTTGGTTTTTACTTTTCTTTCTAACATATCAATGCTTAGCAGAACTGTTCAGATTAGATTGTCAGTAGTAAATTAAAGACAAAATGCCCGTTTTCCTCAAGTCCATGAAACATACCATACTTAATATACCTACAGTTAAGTGATAAAAATTACGCTCTGTAACTCTATACTGCTAGTGTTAAAAACTAAAGATCTTTCAATACAGCAAATGCTTAATGCTTATATAAATGTGAATTTGTCAGCCTTTATGTAATCTGTATTATATATAGCAGGGACAAGATGAGTTACACAATGTATGCCCTTAAAAGGCTATTTCTTAAAGCTGTTAGAAGGGGATAATGGTATTTCAGTTAGTTATCAGCAAGTGACAATACATTCCACCACAAATGTACTCTTGTTCTTCTATCTTTTAAGACTATATGGAAAAACTGGGTGCTTCAGAGTTTTGAGAAAAAAGAAGGGAACACTACACCTGTGTTGTGGATGATCTGAAGACTTTGCCTGTTCATTTTTTAAATATTACTTTCAGGTCCTTTGCTTACCAAAGGAGGCCCAATTTCACTCAAATGTTTTGAGAACTGTGTTTAAATAAACGCAAATGAAAAGAGTAAAAAGGCTGGTAAAACTCAGTTTATAGAGGTTTTGTTTTAACTTTGCTACATAGAGTTCTTTTACAGTTTTTAGTCCCTTATACAGTATTCCTTGGACTGAAATGTATTCTGTTGTTAAAATTGTTTTAAATAGGTAAATTTTGTATTCCTGGAAAATACATTTAAAGTAAGTAACCAGGTCTTGGAATGAACATCTCTACTTGGGGATGGTATTATATTAAAATATTGTCCACACTTGCCCTGAAGGTGCTTGAAAAGAACATTTTTCTAGGATATTTTCATGGTCAATTCTAGGCAAGTAAATTGTTAACCTGCTGACCCTTCTGTTATTACTTACAAATACTCTGTCCTGTGTACTTGAAGGGCATGGCAAGCCACTCCAGTATTCTTGCCTGGACAATCCCATGTACAGAGAAGCTTGGAAGACTACAGTCCATGGGGTAGCCAAGAGCCTAGACACGACTGAAGTGACTTAAGCACAATATGCTTAGGCTGCATCAATCATAATGGTGTAGTAATTTACCTTAGGTCAAACAGCAATTAAAATACCAGTACCAGGATCTGAACTTGACCAGTCTTAATCTGTAGTTTGTGCTGTTAATCACGATGTCATTTAATCAAGGTAACCAGATGAAAAATATTGGTAATAGAATGTTAGGTGCCCCAGGGTGAGATGGGCTGAAGATGGTGAGAATCCTGTTCTGGGGTAGCAAATAGTAAATCTTAGTGTATTGTGGTGGTTGTCTTGTTTGCAAAAAGTGTTTTACAAAAGCCATAAAACTATAAGCATATGAATTTTGAAGACTGCACATGGAGGCCAGATAGTCACAATTTAGTACAGACCTATCTCTTTAAGATTTAAACTATTTATAACATGTAAGTTTTGTTCCTATAATTAAAATTTTTGCACTTAATTGCCAACCTTTTGTCCCTTTGGAGCTCCTCAGAATACTTTGCAAGTGTCAGAAACAATAGCTGTTATCTGAAAAGCTGTTGCTGCATAATCATTAAAACTCAAGTATACTACAAGGACTTTGCTGCTGCCCTCAGCTAGGCTCTCTCTCATCTGTAGGACAGCTGAGGTTGACTGATGGACTGCAGAGACAGGTTCGCTTCACACTGCAGATTGGTGGATCTGTTTCACATGGCTCGGCCTCCTTGAGGTAGACACACCAGAACACATTCCTCCCACTATGATGTGGAAACACAAAAATCAAGTACCTTTCAGGCTTTTGTATTAACATCCTATAGGCAAAAGCAATTTGCCATACTGGTATATGTGTTACTTTCTCAGCTTCCCAGCACACAGACATGCTGCAAATATATCCCAGCGGCAGCAGGACACTCTGCAAACAGTTCTGAGAGGCAGAGCCCACCTAACGTTCAGCTGCTGAGTTGTATCCAACTGAGACCTAGACCTGGTGGACTGCAGCAATCCAGACTTCTCTGTCCTCCACTAACTCTGGAGTGTGTTCTAATTCATGTCCGTTGAGCCCCCCCTGTCCTTTTGTCTTTAGTCTTTACCATCAACAAAAGTCTTCAATGAGCTGGTTCTTGCATCAGATCGTCCAAGTACTGGGATAAGCATCAGTCCTTCCAGTGATGCTGAGGCTTCCCTGGTGGCTCAGTGGTAGAGAATCTTTCAATGCAGTTTCAGTCCCTGGGTTGGGAAGATCCCCTGGAGAAGGAAATGGCAACCCACTCCAGTATTCTTACCTGGGAAATCCTATGGACAGAGGAGCCTAGCAGGCCCCAGTCCATGGGGTTGCAAAAGAATTGGACAGTTTAGTGACTATAAGACTTAACAGCCTAAATTCAAAATACTACTTTAGCCATCCTTTGCATTGAGAGTATTTCAGCAAAAAGTGCTTGCACAACACTTTAATCAGTAACCCTTAACCCCCAAGAAGCAGGGGCAGTAGCAGATTGAGTGGGTAGGTGATAAAGAGTGCATAAAGATGTCAGCAATATGTGAAATGGGTGCAGGGTTGGACCCGAGGAGTGGAGAGGTGGTTCTGTCTCTAGCTGAGATTCCTTGACTAGTGTTGATAGCAGTGGGATAGGCTGGTTGGTGTCCAGGGTTTGACAGTGGTGATGACCTCACGGAACTGACTTCCTGGTGTGGCTTTGGCTGTTAAACTTCCTTCATAGCTCCATTCTTTGCTCCTGCAGTCTACAAGCTTCAAATGTTCTTAAAAATGGGCACCTCAAAATTTCTCTGCTTGTCATCCGGCATTTTTTGTTTACAGTCAAAAGTCTTGACAAACACTCCTTTGTGATGCCTAATTGGTAGCCATCTCTGTAGTCTCAATTCATATTCCTAATACATTCTACACCTATGCAGTGAAAGTGAATGCTTTTAAGAGGTAAATAAGACCCAAGGAGGAGGCAAGATGACAAAACTTGGTACCAAGTACCTATTACGTTACTTCTCAGACCTGGGGTCAATTCCCCTAATTTTTATTTGGCTTATTGCCTGCTTGACTTCTGTAATCGTGATACAATTTAAAGCTTGCTTTAAAATGTCAGCACCTTAAAATTCTTAATTAAAAAAAATTTTTAATTTCGTAAAGTAAAGCCACTTAGTTCAGGTTGATTCACTTTTTCAATATATAGGATATATAGGTTATTAAAACTAGAAGTCACCAAGTTCGTAAGATTCTCTCCCTGCAGTAGATTGTCCCTTTAGGTAATAATTAACTGATTGTTAAACCAAAAAAACTCTGCTTCAGTCTAAATGTGCTATTTGAATTAAAGGTTATCAAATGATTTCTGGTTTTTAGTTCAGTACATAGGAGCTTGGAGGTCACCTTTCCATCCTAACAAATAAAAAGCTAAACAAGTCAACAGCTGTTTTTAGATTCATAAGAGAGACGTAAGGTCATGGGGCAAACTGCTGTCCCCCAAACTGGAGACAGGCAAATAAAATCTCAACATTCTGGAGCAGAAACCCACAAGTAGAAATCTGAAAAGAAGAAAACAGTACTAGACTATGGCCATAAGGGAATTCTCACAGTTCTGTGAGCTTTGCCAGTTCAACTAATTTTTCAGTGAATGTTGAGAAATCCTCTTGTGCTGTCAGAAGAAGAGGAAAAGGAACCGCCATGAGATTCCACCAGAACTGTACCTCTTAGAAACTAACCAGAGCCCAACATGCTGGGATTTTATCAGAGCCTCACTCACCTGGAACAGGGAAATACTCAATTCTAGCTCACTAGCCATCCTGCCTCACCTATAGGGAAGAAGTTGAGGGGGGAGAATGATGCCCAGAAGCACTTAAAAAGTTCCAGTATAGACCTTACCCATACCTGATGCACACATTACTAAAAACAGCAATTGCTGAGTGTATTATGTCCAGCTAACACCAAGAAAAAAATAAGGTATATTAAAAGCAAAATTGACAGTTTGAAGAGAATAGGCATTAGAACCAGACAGGGATATGGCAGAGATGCTGGAATTAACAGACTGGGAATTTAACTGTGATTGGCATGCAAAGAACTGTGATGGATAAAGTAAACAGCATGCAGGAACAGATGAGCAATGCAAGCAGAGACATGGAAATTCCAAGAAATCAAAAAAATGCTAGAGATAAAATACAGAAATAAAGAATGCCCTTACCACTCTTACAGGACATAGCTGAGGAAATAGTCACTGAGCTTAAGGAATTCATAGAAACTGCCAAACTAAAAAAAGAAAAAAAAAAAATATATATATATATATGCGGTAATTGCAAAGGTATGGCTCATATGTCATGGCAGTACTAAATGGAGAAGAGAACAGAAGAATATTTGGAACAGTAGTGACAGAATTTCCCCCGTGTTAATGTCTGTTAATAGACTGCTGTGACTGAATGAATGTTTGTGTGCCTTCAGTAAATTGAAGCTTAATCCCTGATGTAATGTTACTTGGAGTGTTAGGCCTTTGGGAGGTAATCAGGTCATAATGGGCCCTTCATAAATGGGATGAGTCCTATGAAATAGACACCAAAGAGCTCCCTCTCTGCACCATGTAAGCGCACAGTGAAAAGATGACTATGAATCAGGAAGTAGATCCTCATCAGACACAGTCTGCCAGTGTCTCCATTGTGAATTCCCCAACCTCCAGAATTGTGAGAAATAAATTCCTGTTGATAAGCCAGCCAGTTTATGATACTCTGGTTAGAACAGGCTGGATGCCAGACCGTGGATCTGAGAAACTCAACAACAAAAAGTAAATGCCCTCTACCACACCAAGGCATGTCATTTTCAAAGCACAGGTAACTGAAGATTAAAAATACAGAAAGAAGCCAGAGGAAAAATACATCTTACCTATAAAGGAGCACAGGTAAGAATTAACCTGACTTCTCAGAAACTATGAAAGCAAGAAGAGAGTGGTGTAACATTTAAAATGTTGAGAGAACCTACCCCCCAATTTAGAATTCTCTGCCTCACGAAATTATCTTGCAAAAGTGAACAATAAAGACTATCAAAATAGAGCAAACTTGTTGGCTGGTACACCGGCCTAGCAAGATAAGCTCCAGAGAGAAAAGGAAAATAGACTAGAAACTCAGATCTACATAAAGGAAAAGCATTAAAGAAGGATTAAGGAAAGGTAAATTTTTTTTCTTTTACTGAGTGAACATAACATTTTGTTGAAAATAAGAGCAATAGTACTATTTGATTAACAGTATGTGATTATGCTTATATATGTCATATGTTTACATATGCTTATAAAAATGGAATGACAGGAATGGTAACAAGCGGTGCTAGAGAGGATTAGAATCACTATTAAAAAGTAAAATGTGATAGTGCTGGTGAAGCAGGAGTGTTATTTTCAAGTGGACTTAGGTTTGTTGTAAATGTATATTGCAAATAAGTAGCTTAAAAATGTATAACTGATATGCTAAGAAAGGAAAGAATGCAAATATAAAAAATACCAAAGCCACAGAAAGAACAAAAATAGGAACAAAGAACAAGTATAACACATAAAAAATAGTAACATATGGAAGGTATTCATTGAACTATTATCAGTTGTGTCTCTGCAACCGCATGGACTGTCCCCCACCAGGCTCCTCTGGCCTTGAGATTCTCCAGGCAAGAATACTGGAGTGCGTTATTGTGCCCTCCTCCAGGGGATCCCCCCCCCCGCCCCCAGGGATTGATTCTATAATCCCACATGCCGTATCTTCTGTGACTTCTGCACTCCTCCATCCATGGCGGGTTCTCCAGGCAAGAATACTGGAGTGGGTCACCATGACCTTCTCCAGAGGATCTTCCCAACCCAGGGACCAAACCCAAGTCTCCTGCACTATAGGCAGATTCTTTATCATCTGAGCCACCAGGGAAGCAAATTTTTAAAAAACTAAAATTTTATAAAACAGAAACCATCCAAAGCCTGCTCTCAGACCAAATGGAATTAAACTAGAAATCAATAACAGCCAGCAGAAATTTGCTGTATGATACACAGAGTTCAAATCAGATGCTCTGTGAAAACCTAGAGCAGTGGGAGGTGAAAAAGTTCAAGAGGGAGGGGACATATGTATACCTCTGGCTGATTCGTGTTGATACATAGCAGGAATCAACACAATATTGTAAAGCAGTTATCCTCGGTGAATGAATATTCATTGGAAGGACTGATGCTGAAGCTCCAATACTTTGGCAACCTGACTCGAAAAACTGGCGTATTGGAAAAGACCTTGATGCTGGGAAAGATTGAAGACAGGAGGAGAAGGGGACAACAGAGGATGAGATGGTTGGATGGCATCACCAACTTGATGGACTGAGTTTGAGCAGGCTCCAGGAGTTGGGGATGGACAGGGAAGCTTGGCACACTGCAGTCCATGGGGTTGCAAAGAGTCAGACACAACAGAGCAACTGAACTGAACTGAATTATCCTCCAATTAAAAATAAATAATTTCTTAAATAAAAAATAGAAACTGTTGAATGCCTCCTCTTAGGTCAAAATAGAAATAAACTAGAAGTCAATGACAGAAGGACAACTGGGAAAATCTCCAAATAATTGGAAGATTAAACAGTACACTTCTAAATGACACACAGGTCATTGAGAAAATCTCAAAGAGAGTTTCTAAAATATTTTCAATTAAAAATGGTGAGGTGCTGTGAAAACAGTCCTTAGAGGCAAGTGTATAGCATAGAGTGCAAATATTGGAAAAGAAGGAAGGGCACAGGACTTGGCTAGTGGTCCAGTGGTGAGGACTCTGCACTTCCAGTGCAGGGGCACGGGGTCAATCCCTGAAGATCCCATATGCTGTGTGCTGCAGCCAAAATTTTTTGAAAAGAAAGGTCTAAAATCAATCCACTAAGCTTCCACCTTAGGAAATTAGAGAAAAGAGAGCAAATTAAATCCAAAGTAAGCAGAAAAAAAGAAAACTTAGAGAAGAAACCAATTGAAAACAGGAAATCAATAACAAAAAGCTTGTTCTTTGAAAAGTTCAGTAAAATTGATAAACCTCTAGCAAGGCAAATTTTTAAAAAGGAGGGGACACAAATCACTAATATCATAAATGAAAAAAAGGAACATCATCTCAGACCCATGGGCATTAAAAAGGATAATTAAGGAATACTATAAACAACTCTGTCCCCACACATTTGATAACCTAGATGCAATGGGTCAATTTCTAAAAGATGCCAAAACCCACAAAAGAAAAAAAAGACAATTTGAATAGGCCTATGACATCAACCTTATGACAGAAAGTGAAGAGGAACTCAAAAGCCTCTTGATGAAAGTGAAAGAGGAGAGTGAAAAAGTTGGTTTAAAGCTCAACATTCAGAAAACAAAGATCATGGGATCTGGTCCCATCACTTCATGGGAAATAGATGGGGAAACAGTGAAAACAGTGTCAGACTTTATATATTCTTGGGCTCCAAAATCACTGCAGATGGTGACTGTAGCCATGAAATTAAAAGACGCTTACTCCTTGGAAGGAAAGTTATGACCAACCTAGATAGCGTATTCAAAAGCAGAGACATTATTTTGCCGGCTAAGGTCTGTCTAGTCAAAGCTATGGTTTTTCCAGTGGTCATGTATGGATGTGAGAGTTGGACTCTGAAGAAGGCTGAACACTGAAGAATTGATGCTTTTGAACTGTGGTGTTGGAGAAGACTCTTGAGAGTCCCTTGGACAGCAAGGAGATCCATCCAGTGCATTCTAAAGGAGATCAGTCCTGGGATTTCTTTGGAAGGAATGATGCTAAAGCTGAAACTCCAGTTCTTTGGCCACCTCATGGGAAGAGTTGACTCATTGGAAAAGACTCTGATGCTGGGAGGGATTGTGGCAGGAGGAAAAGGGGACAACAGAGGATGAGGTGGCTGGATGGCCTGACTGATTCGATGGACGAGAGTTTGAGTGAACTCTGGGCGTTGGTGATGGACAGGGAGGCCTGGTGTGCTGCGATTCATAGGGTCGCAAAGAGTCAGACATGACTGAGTGACTGAACTGAACTGATACTTATTAAAGAATTTGAATGAATAACCTTCCAAAACATCGCCAAACTCAGATGAATTCACTGGTGAATTCTACCAAACGTTGAGGGAAGAGATTATATCAATTCTCTTTAGTCTTTTTCAGAAGACAGAAGCAAAAGCAATACTGCCTAACTTATTCTACAACAGCATTACCCTAATGTTGTTGTTCATTCCCTAAGTCATGTCTGATTCTTTGACACTCCATGGACTGCAGCATGCCAGGCTTCCCTATCCTTCACTATCTCCAGGAGTTTGCTAGAACTCATATCCATTGAGTCAGTGATGCTATTCAACCATCTCATCCTCTGTCATCTTCTTTTTCTTTACCTTCTCCTCCTGTTTTCAATCTGTCCAAACATCAGAGTCTTTTCCAATGAGTTGGCTCTTCACATCAGATGGCCAAAGTATTGGAGCTTCAGCTTCAGCATCAGTCCTTCCAGTGAATATTCACAGTTGATTTCCTTTAGGATTGACTGGTTTGATCTTGCTGTCCAAGGGACTCTCAAGAGTCCTCCATCACCACAATTCAAACGCATCAGTTCTCCTGTACTCAGTCTTCTTTATGGTTCAACTCTCATATCCATACATGACCACTGGAAAAACCTTAGTTTTGACTAGACAGACCTTTGTCGGCAAAGTGATGTCTCTGCTTTTTAATATGTTGTCTAGGTTGGTCATAGCTTTTCTTCCAAGGAGTAAACGTCTTTTAATTTTGTGGCTGCAATCACTGTCTGCAGTGATTTTGGAGCCCAAGGAAAAAGAGTGTGTCACAGTTCCCATTTTTTTCCCCCATGGCACCCCACTCCAGTACTCTTGCCTCGAAAATCCCATGGACGGAGGAGCCTGGTGGGCTGCAGTCCATGAGGTCTCTAAGGGTCAGACACAACTGAGCGATTTCACTTTCACTTTTCACTTTCATGCATTGGAGAAGGAAATGGCAACCCACTCCAGTGTTCCTGCCTGGAGAATCCCAGGGATGGGGGAGCCTGGTGGGCTCCCGTCTATGGGGTTGCACAGAGTCGGACATGACTGAAGTGACTTAGCAATAGCAATTCACCATGAAGTGATGCATATGGATGCCATGATCTTAGTTCTTTGAATGTTGAGTTTTAAGCCAGCTTTTTCACTCTCTTTCACCTTTATCAAGAGAATCTTTAGTTCCTCTTCACTTTCCGACATTAGGGTGGTATCATCGTCATATCTGAGGTTGATATTTCTCCTGCCAATCTTGATTCCAGCTTGTGCTTCATCCCACCTGGCATGTTGCAAGATGTACTCTGCATATAAGTAAAATAAGTAGGGTGACAATATACAGCCTGGATGTATTCCTTTCCCAATTTGGAACCAGTCTATTGTTCCATATCCAGTTCTAAACCAGACAAATACAAGAAAACTACAGACCAATATCTCTAATGAAAACACATGCAAAAGTCTTCAACAAAATATTAGTAAATCAAATCCAACAGTGTAAAAAAGAAATATACACCATGACAATGTGAGATTTATCCCAGTTTTGCAACAGTGGTTCAGAATTCAAAAATCAATTAATATAACCCATTAAATTCACAGGATAAAGGAGAGAAAAAAAATCATGTGATCATATCAATACATTCAGAAAAGGCATTTGATAAAATCGAAACATTTATCCATGATAAACTCCCAACTAAAAATAGAAGGGAACTTCTTCAGTTTGATCTATAAAATAAGTTATAGCTAATACTTTACTAGAGAAACTAGAAACTTTCCTACCAAGCTTAAGACAAGGATGTATCCTCCCACAACTCTTTTTCAATAAATATCACACTCAGAGTCCTAGCTAGGCCAATCACAGAAGAAAGGGAAATTAAAAGTATACAAATTGAGAAGGAAGGAATCAAACTTTTTATTCACAGATAGTATGATTTTCTATGTAGAAAATCTGAAAGAACTGACCAAAAAACTCTCCTGGAATGAATAAGCAATTATAGCAAGGTTGCAGGATACAAAGGCCAACACATTCCTATATATCAGCAATTAACAAGTCAAATTTTAAATTTTAAAAAAAATGCTATTTACATACCACCCCAAAATTGAAATAAGTAAAATCTAAAAAAATATGTGTAAGAACTATACAACAAAAATTACAAAATTATGAGGAATCAAACCCAAGAAAATATAAGCGGTGTTCCATGTTCATGGAAAAGGAGATTCAATATTGTCAAGATGTAATTTCTTTCCAAACTAATCTATAGATTCAATGCAATTCCAATCAAAATCCCAGAAAGCTATGTTGTGGACATTGACAAAGTGATTCTAAACTTTATATGGAGAGGCAAGTGACCCAGAATGATTAACACAACGATCAACACAACACAAAAGAAAAAGAATAAATTTGAGGGACTGATACCATGTGGCTTCAAGACTTACTAAAAGCTATAGTAATAAAGACACTGTCGTATTAGAGAAAGAATAGACAGAGATCAGTAGAATAGAGATTCCAGAAAACAGACCAATATAAAAATAGTCAACTGGTTTCCAGCAAAGGTGCAAAGGTAATACAATGGAGAAAAGATAGTCTTTTCAACAAATAGTGCTGAAACAACTGGACATACATTCACATGCGAAAAAAGAATGTAGACATGGATGTTAAACCTTTTACAAAAATTAACTCAATGGATCATGCACCTAAATCTAAAACACAAAGCTATAAAACTTCTAGAAGGTAGCATAGTGGAAAATTTAGATGACCTTGGATATGAGTGTCACTCTTTAGATATAACAGTAAAGAAATAATCCATGAAAGATTTCAATAATCTGGACTCTTTTAAAATTTAAAACTACTTTGTGAAAGATAATGTCAAGTGAATGAGAAGACATGTCACACCTTGAGAGAAAATATTTGCAAAAGGCATAAGTTCAGTTCAGTTGCTCAGTTGTGTCCAACTCTTTGTGACTCCATGGATCGCAGCACGCCAGGCCTCCTTGTCCATCACCAACTCCTGGAGTTCACTTAAACTCATGTTCATCCAGTCTGTGATGCCATCCTTTCATCCTCTGTCGTCCCCTTTTCCTCCTGCCTCAATCCTTCCCAGCATCAGAGTCTTTTCCAATGAGTCAACTCTTCACATGAGGTGGCCAAAGTACTGGAGTTTCACCTTTAGCATCATTCCTTCCAAAGAAATCCCAGGGCTGATCTCCTTCAGAATGGACTGGTTGGATCTCCTTGCAGTCCAAGGGACTCTCAAGAGTCTTTCCCAACACCACAGTTCAAAAGCATCAATTCTTTGGCGTTCAGCCTTCTTCACAGTCCAACTCTCACATCCATACATGACCACTAGAAAAACCATAGCCTTGACTAAACGAACCTTTGTTGGCAAAGTAATGTCTATGCTTTTGAATACGCTATCTAGGTTGGTTATAACTTTCCTTCCAAGGAGTATGCATCTTTTAATTTCATGGCTGCAATCACCATCTGCAGTGATTTTGGAGCCCCCCAAAATAAAGTCTGACACTGTTTCCACTGTTTCCCCATCTATTTCCTATGAAGTGATGGGACCAGATCCCATGATCTTCGTTTTCTGAATGTTGAGCTTTAAGCCAACTTTTTCACTCTCCTCTTTCACTTTCATTAAGAGGCTTTTTAGTTCCTCTTCACTTTCTGCCATAAGTGTGGTGTCATCTGCATATCTGAGGTTATTGATATTTCTCCTGGAAATCTTGATTCCAGCTTGTGCTTTTTCCAGCCCTGCGTTTCTCGTGATGTACTCTGCATATAAGTTAAATAAGCAGGGTGACAATATACAGCCTTGATGGACTCCTTTTCCTATTTGGTTTCCTATTTGGTTTGCCATTCCCTTCTCCAGGAAAAGGCCTAAAGGACTTACCTGAAACATACAAAGAACTTTTAAAACTCAGCAATAAGAAAATGAACAACTCAATGAAAAAATGGGCCAAAGACTTTGACAGCCTTGCCAAAAGGAAAATAGACACAAAGTAAATAAAGAAATGAAAAGATGCTCATATCATATGTCACCAGGGAATGCAAATTAAAACAAGATGTCACTACACATCTGTTAGAATGACTAAAATCCAGAACACCAATAACATCAGATGCTGGTGAGAATGTGAAACAATAGAAACTGCTGGTAAGAATGTAAAATGTACAGCCTCTTTGGAAGACTGTTTGGCAGCTTCTTAGAAAACTAAACATCAGTTCAGTCAGTTCAGTTACTTAGTTGTGTCTGACTCTGCAACCCCATGGACTGCAGCATGCCAGGCATCATACTAAACTAAACAAACTCTTATATAATCCAGCAATCACACTCCTTGATATTTATCTAATGAAGTTTCCTACCAAGCTTAAGACAAGGATGTATCCTCCCACAACTCTTTTTCAATAAATATCACACTCAGAGTCCTAGCTAGGCCAATCACAGAAGAAAGGGAAATTAAAAGTATACAAATTGAGAAGGAAGGAATCAAACTTTTTATTCACAGATAGTATGATTTTCTATGTAGAAAATCTGAAAGAACTGACCAAAAAACTCTCCTGGAATGAATAAGCAATTATAGCAAGGTTGCAGGATACAAAGGCCAACACATTCCTATATATCAGCAATTAACAAGTCAAATTTTAAATTTTAAAAAAAATGCTATTTACATACCACCCCAAAATTGAAATAAGTAAAATCTAAAAAATATGTGTAAGAACTATACAACAAAAATTACAAAATTATGAGGAATCAAACCCAAGAAAATATAAGCGGTGTTCCATGTTCATGGAAAAGGAGATTCAATATTGTCAAGATGTAATTTCTTTCCAAACTAATCTATAGATTCAATGCAATTCCAATCAAAATCCCAGAAAGCTATGTTGTGGACATTGACAAAGTGATTCTAAACTTTATATGGAGAGGCAAGTGACCCAGAATGATTAACACAACGATCAACACAACACAAAAGAAAAAGAATAAATTTGAGGGACTGATACCATGTGGCTTCAAGACTTACTAAAAGCTATAGTAATAAAGACACTGTCGTATTAGAGAAAGAATAGACAGAGATCAGTAGAATAGAGATTCCAGAAAACAGACCAATATAAAAATAGTCAACTGGTTTCCAGCAAAGGTGCAAAGGTAATACAATGGAGAAAAGATAGTCTTTTCAACAAATAGTGCTGAAACAACTGGACATACATTCACATGCGAAAAAAGAATGTAGACATGGATGTTAAACCTTTTACAAAAATTAACTCAGTGGATCATGCACCTAAATCTAAAACACAAAGCTATAAAACTTCTAGAAGGTAGCATAGTGGAAAATTTAGATGACCTTGGATATGAGTGTCACTCTTTAGATATAACAGTAAAGAAATAATCCATGAAAGATTTCAATAATCTGGACTCTTTTAAAATTTAAAACTACTTTGTGAAAGATAATGTCAAGTGAATGAGAAGACATGTCACACCTTGAGAGAAAATATTTGCAAAAGGCATAAGTTCAGTTCAGTTGCTCAGTTGTGTCCAACTCTTTGTGACTCCATGGATCGCAGCACGCCAGGCCTCCTTGTCCATCACCAACTCCTGGAGTTCACTTAAACTCATGTTCATCCAGTCTGTGATGCCATCCTTTCATCCTCTGTCGTCCCCTTTTCCTCCTGCCTCAATCCTTCCCAGCATCAGAGTCTTTTCCAATGAGTCAACTCTTCACATGAGGTGGCCAAAGTACTGGAGTTTCACCTTTAGCATCATTCCTTCCAAAGAAATCCCAGGGCTGATCTCCTTCAGAATGGACTGGTTGGATCTCCTTGCAGTCCAAGGGACTCTCAAGAGTCTTTCCCAACACCACAGTTCAAAAGCATCAATTCTTTGGCGTTCAGCCTTCTTCACAGTCCAACTCTCACATCCATACATGACCACTAGAAAAACCATAGCCTTGACTAAACGAACCTTTGTTGGCAAAGTAATGTCTATGCTTTTGAATACGCTATCTAGGTTGGTTATAACTTTCCTTCCAAGGAGTATGCATCTTTTAATTTCATGGCTGCAATCACCATCTGCAGTGATTTTGGAGCCCCCCAAAATAAAGTCTGACACTGTTTCCACTGTTTCCCCATCTATTTCCTATGAAGTGATGGGACCAGATCCCATGATCTTCGTTTTCTGAATGTTGAGCTTTAAGCCAACTTTTTCACTCTCCTCTTTCACTTTCATTAAGAGGCTTTTTAGTTCCTCTTCACTTTCTGCCATAAGTGTGGTGTCATCTGCATATCTGAGGTTATTGATATTTCTCCTGGAAATCTTGATTCCAGCTTGTGCTTTTTCCAGCCCTGCGTTTCTCGTGATGTACTCTGCATATAAGTTAAATAAGCAGGGTGACAGTATACAGCCTTGATGGACTCCTTTTCCTATTTGGTTTCCTATTTGGTTTGCCATTCCCTTCTCCAGGAAAAGGCCTAAAGGACTTACCTGAAACATACAAAGAACTTTTAAAACTCAGCAATAAGAAAATGAACAACTCAATGAAAAAATGGGCCAAAGACTTTGACAGCCTTGCCAAAAGGAAAATAGACACAAAGTAAATAAAGAAATGAAAAGATGCTCATATCATATGTCACCAGGGAATGCAAATTAAAACAAGATGTCACTACACATCTGTTAGAATGACTAAAATCCAGAACACCAATAACATCAGATGCTGGTGAGAATGTGAAACAATAGAAACTGCTGGTAAGAATGCAAAATGTACAGCCTCTTTGGAAGACTGTTTGGCAGCTTCTTAGAAAACTAAACATCAGTTCAGTCAGTTCAGTTACTTAGTTGTGTCTGACTCTGCAACCCCATGGACTGCAGCATGCCAGGCATCATACTAAACTAAACAAACTCTTATATAATCCAGCAATCACACTCCTTGATATTTATCTAATGAAGCTGAAAACTTAGGTCCACACAAATCCTTGTTTATGGCAGTTTTGTTCATGATTTCCCACCCTGGGAAGTAACCAAGATATCCTTCAGTGGATGAGCAGATAAGCAAACTGCGGTCCCTCCACACAATGTAATATTGTTTAGTTTTAAGTCACACCCAAATCTTTTGCGACCTCACTGTAGCCCTCCAGGCCCCTTTGTTCATGGGATTTTATAGGCACAAATACGGGAGTGGGTTGCTAGGGGATCTTCCCGAGCCATGATTGAACCCGCATCTTTTGCGTTGCTGAGCCACTGAGGAAGCCAGATACTGTTTACCACTAAAGGGTTACCAAGTCATGAAAAGGCATGGAGCAAGCTTAAATGCATATTACTAAGTGAAAGAAGCCCATTTGAAAAGGCTATATACTGTATGATTCTCACCATATGATACTCGAAAAAGGAAAACTATGAAGATAGTAAAAATATAGTAGTTCCCAGGGGTTGTGGGCAAAGGACAGGGATGAGTAGGCTAAGCACAGTGGAGTTTTAGGACAATGCAAGTACTCTATATGATACTACAATAATAAAGGCACATCATTGTACATTTTTTGAAATCCTTAGAAAGTATCAATACAGTACCAAGAGTACACTGGAATATAAACTATGGCCCTTGAGTGATATGATAGGGCAATGTAAATTCATTAATTGTAACAAATGCATCACTTTGCTGGGGGATGTTAACAATGGGAGAACCTATGCATGTGTAGGGATAAAAGGTACATGAGAAATCTGTGTACATTTGTCTCAGTTTTACTGTGAACGTAAAACTGCTCTGAAAGAATACAGACTTTTTAAAGTTAAACATAGAGTTACACATCCCAGCAATTCCACTCCTAGGTATTTACCCAAGATAACTGAAAACATGTTCATATAAAAATTTATACATGGATATTCATAGTAGCATTATTTATAAGATCCAAATAGTAGAAATACCTGAAATGACCCTCCAACTGTTGAATGAGTAAATAAAATATGATATATCCTTAGATTAAAAAGGAATCTAGTACTACCACATGCTATAACATTGATAATCCTTCGGTACATTTTGCTAAATGAAAGGTGAATCCAAAAAAAGAATAGAATTTAATTCATAAGAAATTTGTAGAACAGGCAATTTTATATCCCGAGAAGGTAGACTGGTGGTTTTCTAGGGCTGGGAGTTTGCAGAAGTAATGAGTAGTGACTAGTGATAGCTGTGGGATTTCCTTTAAGGATGATGAAAATATTCTAACACTGACTGTGGTGATGATTACATAATTTTGTGAATGTGCTAAAGGTATTGAATTATACACTTTAGATGGATTAATTTTAATAAAGCTGTTAAGAACTTCTAGTCATCAAAAGGCAGTATTAAGAGAGTGAAAATTCAAGTCACTCTGACAGAGTTTTCATATCTCACAGGATTTCTGGTCGGATATGTATAAAAGGATAGACACCTGTAGAAGTCAGAGCCCCCAAATGGCTCCACGGGCCACTGTTTCCTGGTTTTACACCCTCAATTAATTAGTGTCCTTCCATATTGAACTAGACTGATTTATGCAATGAACAGTGTTACGGAAAGACAAACTATTACTTCAAAAGCTGGATCAAAAAGACATAGACGCTTCTGCCTTGCTCTCTACTGAGCTACTTGCCTCGGGCAAGGCCAGCAATATGGCTGTGAAGAAAGTCAAAACAGCCCAGGAAGGATCCATGTGACGAGGAACTACAGCTTCCTGCCAACAGCTGCTACTAACTTGTCGGTCTTGTACACCATCTTGGAAATGGATCCTCCAACTATACTCAAGCCTGCAGATGGCTGCAGCCCCAGTTAACCTCTTGATGCTAACTTCATGAAAAATTTCCAAGCCAGAACCACCAATATAAGCAGAATTTCTGACTCATAGAGACTGAGATAATATATGTTTACTGGTGTTTCCAACCAGTATGTCTTGAGGTAATTTGTTACTCAAAATAGAGAAAAAATACATAAGTGAGCAAAGTGTTAAACAGGGTTTCATGCACAAAAAGGATATGCAAATAGCTAATAAGCTTAGCTTCCAGGTAGCACTGGTGGTAAGAGCATGTCTGCCAATGCAGGAGAAATAAGAGACGTGGGCTCAGTCCTCACTGGGTCAGGAAGACCTCCTGCAGAAGGAAATGGTAACCCACTCCAGTATTCTTGCCTGGAGGATCCCCATAAACAGAGCAGCCTGGAGGGCTTCTAGTCCATGGGGCTGCACAGAGTTGGACACAACTGAAGCAGCTGAGCATGCACAATAAGCTTAGCTGCTGCTGCTGCTAGTCGCTTCAGTCGTGTCACTGGAGTGGGCCGCCATTTCCTCCTCCAATGCATGAAAGGGAAAAGTGAAAGTGAAGTGTGTACGCTCAGTTGTGTACGACTCTTAGTGACCCCATGGACTGCAGCCTACCAGGCTCCTCTGTCCATGGGATTTTCCAGGCAAGAGTACTGGAATGGTTGCCATTGCCTTCTCCGGAATAAGCTTAGCAAGGAAATTCAAATTAAAACTGCAATGAGCATGTATACCGGTGGCTGATTCATGTTGAGTTTTGAGAGAAAACAGCAAAATTCTGTAAAGCAGCTATCCTTCAATAAAAAATAAATTAATTTTAAAAAACTGCAATGAAATATTGCTACATACCCACTAGAATGACTAAAAATTTTAAACTGACAATAGCAAGTGTTGAAGAGGCTGAAGGTCAAATGGAAATTTCATACATTGCTGGCAGGAGTATAAATTGATATAGCCAATTTGAAAAATGATTTGAAAATATATTTTAAAGCTAAACCTTCATAAACTCTATAATCTACATTTCACTCCTAAATATGTACTCCACAGAATTGAGTGCTTACATCTATTGTAATTTTTATAATAGCTTTATTCATAATGATATAAACTTGGAAACAATTCAAAAGGTCAATAAGAAATGAATAAATAAGTCATGATATATTTATATAATATGGTACTATATAGCCATAAAAATAATTAACAACTGCTATATTTGGTTTAATGAATTAATTTCACACACATTGTATTACTGAATGAAATAAATCAGACATG